>CAWUFW010022096.1:0-103807 GCA_963921515.1 Calotriton arnoldi | reverse complement strand
ACGCAGAATCACGGTAGGTCGTTACCGCGCGCGCGAGAACGTATATTGAGCGCGCGATGAAGAAAAACAGCTACGCTACGCCGCAAATTGCGTAGTGCTCGGTAACTTCGCGTTCTACGCAAATCGCGAAGTTACCGCAACTCCGCAAGCTTCGCGAGCGTAGCGAAGTTCACCGCCCAGGCTTAATACCTATCTCACCTCCAGGCACGTAGGTATGCTTACAGAGAATAGTATGTTAGGGTACAAGGAGGCACGGGCCAGCTATTTGGCTGTGTCAATGCCACATGGGGCATTACTATCAACTATGCATGTTTCCAAGCATCTTCTGATGATTGCATAAATGTTGCACATGCTGACTGAACATGGAGGAGGCCAACATGGGAGTATCATTTTCAAGTTTTGTGCTTTGCTTGCATATGATGTTTGTGAGTATGGCACAATACTGAACCTATGTCTCTGTCTCTTGCAGCATCTACAGAGTGCACGGAAGGACGGGGTACCGACACCATGAAGCTTCTGGCACGACTGCTACACATGAGCTCACTGACACTGATGTGACCAGTGCCTCGGAGGGGGACAGGAGTGCCCTGGATGAATCCCACCCGGAAACACCAACCTCCACATCTTCAGATTCCAGCGGTGACTCCTCGATGTTGGTGGGCACAGGGAGTTCCAAATCTGCCTCTTCTTCCACCACACATCGTCCAGTGCCCACCCTCCCGGTTGCTTCCACAAGTGCTGTCCGTGCTCGCAGCCCTAGGAAGGGTAGAGTCTCCTTCCCCCCAGGCACCGCTGTCCCTGCCCCTGTCTCCCCTGCTGCCCTCAGTGTGGAGGCGGTGGACCTTTTGCACCAGCTGTGTGTGGGTCAGACTGCTCTCCTGAATGCCTTCCAGGATCATGACAAGAAGTTGGCACAGGTAGTTGCCTTCATGGAGGGGATTCATTCTGACGTGGGTGGCCTACACCGAACTGTCCAGTCTTTGTCCTCCAAAGTGACGGCAGCCATTCAGCAGTCACTGGCTCCAAGTCCCGCTCCTGTCCCTTCAGCAACCACCCTGCCAGTGGCACCACCTGACGAGAGTGACCACACGCCAGAGCCCTCAGGCACCAAGTCCTCCACACGCAGCACACAACAGCAGCACTCCAAGCAGAACAGACCACAGACACCATTCTGAACACACAAAACAGGCACACAGGAGCGTAAAACCAAAAGCCCATCACGTGACACTCATGGGCATCAGGCCAAGAAGCAGGCCTCAACATCACATTCATCAAAATCACACCCATCCAAGGGTACTCCCATCCCCACACCTGCTCCCAAAGACAAACAAACACTTGCCCTGTCTGCTGTGAACCTGGTGCCTGCAACGACTAAGCACAAACACATTTCTAAGGCAGATTCACCCACAACGTCAACTCCCACCCACACCCCTGTGAAGCTGGGACAGGAGAGCAAAGTGGGGGGTTCACCTGGACAACAGGGGATGCTGTGGAAGAGGCAAGGCCACCCCAAGCGTACAACCAGATCCAGCAAATCCCCACAGGGAGAGCCACCTGCACCTGATACACCTTTGGTGGAGACTGAGGCTGTTGTGCCCACCCCACTTCCCACTCCGGCCAAGACACTTGTGGGCTATCAAATCCCCAAGAGGTTGAGACCCTGCCCTCAACATTCACCCTCACACACTGTGTCTCCCGGAAGCATCTCTCCGCCTCCCCGTGCAACTCTCCACCCAGTCCAAGCAGCCCTCAGGCTCCCACAGCCACTGATGCCTCTACCTCAGCCGGTTCTCTGTCTCCCTGGTCCAGTCCTCCAACTGGCCCCGACAATCAGCCACCTCCCAGTTCAACTTCAAGCCAAAGTTGAAGCCAAGTGCCCCTCCCCACACCATTTATCACCCAGCGGTGCCTGGACTGCCAATTTGTAGCCCCTGAGCTGTGGTGATTCCCATGGCAGTGGACGGTCTCACCCATTCCCTGTGCAGTTTCTTATGCACACATGTGCGGACCGGAACTATGGACTGACCAATGGCCTTGCTGTTTGTTACTTTTGATGCCCATTCCCTGTGCAGTTTCTCATGCACACATGTGCGGACCGGAACTATGGACTGGCCAATGGCCTTGCTGTTTGTTACTTTTGATGCCCATTCCCTGTGCAATTTCTCATGCACACATCTGCATACTTTTAATTTGTACTGGCCAATGGCCTTGCTGTTTTGTACTTTTGATGCCCATTCCCTGTGCAGTTTCTCATGCACACATGTGCGGACCGGAGCTATGGACTGGCCAATGGCCTTGCTGTTTGTTTCTTTTGATGCCCATTCCCGGTGCAGTTTCTCATGCACACATGTGCAGACCGGAACTATGGACTGGCCAATGGCCTTGCTGTTTGTTACTTTTGATACCCATTCCCTGTGCAGTTTCTCATGCACACATGTGCGGACCGGAACTATGGACTGGCCAATGGCATTGCTGTTTGTTACTTTTGATGTCCATTCCCTGTGCAGTTTCTCATGCACACATGTGCGGACCGGAACTATAGACTGGCCAATGGCCTTGCTGTTTGTTACTTTTGATGCCCATTCCCTGTGCAGTTTCTCATGCACACATGTGCATACTTTTAATTTGTACTGGCCAATGGCCTTGCTGTTTTGTACTTTTGATGCCCATTCCCTGTGCAGTTTCTCATGCACACATGTGCGGACCGGAACTATGGACTGGCCAATGGCCTTGCTGTTTTGTACTTTTGATGCCCATTCCCTGTGCAGTTTCTCATGCACACATGTGCATACTTTTAATTTGTACTGGCCAATGGCCTTGCTGTTTTGTACTTTTGATGCCCATTCCCTGTGCAGTTTCTCATGCACACATGTGCGGACCGGAACTATGGACTGGCCAATGGCCTTGCTGTTTGTTACTTTTGATGCCCATTCCCTGTGCAGTTTCTCATGCACAGATGTGCATACTTTCAATTTGTACTGGCCAATGGCCTTGCTGTTTTGTACTTTTGATGCCTATCTGGGTATTATGTAATAAAGACTGTTACTCCTGTTGTCTGCTTTGTCAATGCCCTTGCTAAATAAAAGGTTTTATGTATGGGTATCGGTTCATGTGACACATGCTCTGTATGCCACTTTCACATTGGCAATTACCTGTTTTACTTTTTCAGAGGTTTCCAGAGGTAACAGGCACTTTTGTTCTTCTTCAGTCTGACGCTTGAGGGTGCAATGATGGTTGTTTGGGATGATCTACTCTTCTCCTAATCATTCTCCTGACAGGTTCCTATTTTACTGTTTTGCACTACTTGCCATTTGCACTAATTTCTTTGTATGAACTGCTGCTTGACTTGCTAATCCGTTTTTAAAGACCCTGAAGATATCGTTTTATTAAATTGTTTTTAATGCTGTGAATTGTTGTTTTTGGTTCTGAGTGTGTTATACTCAGTTAACGGCACTCGATCGAGGCCGAACTTCCGCGACGGCCATCTTATTTTTGCCGCGCGTTGTTCGAGTTGAGCGCACTAGTGGCTGCATGCCGCCCTGCCTCATTTACTATTTAAATGGGCAGTGAGCGGACGCGCAGCGCCTGACAGGTTCCTATTTTGCTGTTTTGCACTACTTGCCATTTGCACTAATTTCTTTGTATGAACTGCTGCTTGACTTGCTAATCCGTTTTTAAAGACCCTGATGATATTGTTTTATTAAATTGTTTTTTAATGCTGTGAATTGTTGTTTTTGGTTCTGAGTGTGTTATACTCAGTTAACGGCACTCGATCGAGGCCGAACTTCCGCGGCGGCCATCTTATTTTTGCCACGCGTTTTTCGAGTTGAGCGCACTAGTGGCTGCACGCCGCCCTGCCTCATTTACTATTTAAATGGGCAGTGAGCGGACGCGCGCAGCGGGCGCGCTAAAGGCAAGCCCGTCTGCGCCCGTCCGCGCCCAGGTGGGACCAGGGGCTATGAACCCTGGCCAAATTTTAGAAAATTCAGAAAACTTAACATGTTATTCTTCTGAGCAGTTGCTGAAATATCGTAGTATTCCCCACTCCGAGTGTAACCTACTTCACCCTTTGGACGCTGTTACTAGCTGCTCTCATTGTAATTTTACCTTTTGCACAGTGCCCTTTAGAGAGCAGAGCAATTCAACCTCTGATACTGCCACTTTCCCACAGGATAACCACTTTTCCCAATGCAGCAACTCGCCTAACAAGGATTTTACTTTCTGGAACATTAACTGTCGTTCCCTCCCTAAACACAAGGCGGACATTTTCGACCTCTTAAGTAGTGAACAGCCAGATGCCATCTTTTTGACTGAAACATGGCTGCATACGAGCTCGGGTCCAGATGTGGCCTCCGCTTTACCACCTAATTACGCCATAGTAAGGAAGGATAGAGGTCTTAGGAGAGGGGGAGGTATTGCTATAATTTTGAATAAATACTACTCATGCAAATTGGAAGAGCTGCCTTTCATGGGCTGTGAGGCGGCCTCATTCAAACTTGCCTTGACCCCTCAATTCACCTTTTCGGGTATACTTATTTACCGTCCCCCTGGGTCGTCTGGCCCCTGGGCTTCCTCATTTCCAGATTTAATCACTCCTCACCTTCTTAAAGCGGCCAACTTTACCATTCTGGGTGATCTTAATCTTCATCTCGATAACCCTGAATGTACAATCAGCAGTACGCTGATCTCTGATCTTGAAGCGATGAATTTGTTGCTTTGTAACACTGGCCCCACTCACACGGCAGGCCATTTACTGGATCCCATCTTCTCCAGTCTATCTAACATTCAATGCCCGCCTGCTTTTCCCTTATGCTGGTCAGACCATTTTGCAGTCAAGTTTCATTGTACAGTTCCGGTGAATCTGTCTACAGCTGTATCTGAAACTCAGGAAAAATCTAGGAATTGGGGCAAACTGGATATGGAACTTTTCAATAAACTCCTGTCTAATAGTGTCCCCACCATTCATCAAATGTCGACCACCTCTCAGGGCACAATCCACAATTGGATTCTTAAAGCAATTAATGATTGCCTTCCACCCTCAATTAAAAGGTCATATAATCATCGCCCCCCTGCCCCTTGGTTCACAGAGAAACTAAAAATTGAGAAAACTAAATGCAAAGCTTTGGAAAGACGCTGAAGAAGGAACTATGCGCCTGACTCCAAACTCAAATATAAAAAGGCCTTAAAAGATTACCAAGCCCTCTGTAAATCAGCTCGCGCGGATTTTGTTTCATCTACCATTTCCAATGTGCAGAACTGTTCACGCACCTTGTTTACAATGGTCAAAAAGTTGTCTGGTTCTGACACTCAGCCCACGCCCCCCATCGTAGATGGGCCGCAATGTGACAACCTTGCTAACTTTTTCCTGAACAAAGTGAAGCAAATACACTCTACACTATGCAATACTCTGTCAGTTGCCTCTACTCAGCAAGCCTCCACCCCTGAGTTTATTTGTACGGTTGAATCCATTAATAAACTGGAATCTTAGTCGCACCTAGACATTAATTCATTTAAGAAGATCCTAGGTAGCATTAAATCAGGCTCTCCTTGCGATCTCCTTCCTACCATTGTGCTGCAGCAGCTTGAATTACTGTCTCTTATGTTAATCATGGAGCTACTTAATGCCTCCCTACAGGAGGCTATTGTTCCGCCTGACTGGAAACACGCCATGGTCCTTCCGCTCCTGAAGAAGGCTAATGCTGATCCTGCCCACCCATCCAACTTCAGGCCAAACTCTTTACTTCCGATCTATTTCAAAATTCTGGAAAAGCACATAAATTTACAATTAACCCAGTTCGTTGAATCTTCTAATTTCTTACACTCCTCTCAATCCGGTTATAGAGCCGGTTTTTCGACCGAGACGACTCTTCTTGGAGTCACGGAAATGCTACGACATCGCTTGGACTTCGGGGACATGGTGGCCCTCATATTACTAGATCTGAGCGCCGCGTTTGACATGGTGTCTCACACCGTGTTAATAAAATGCCTACAGTCCCTTGGCATTTCTGGTCCAGCGCTTGACTGGCTTACATCTTTTCTCTCCAATCGGACATTCCATGTCTTCTCATCTATGGCCACTTCCAAAACGTACTCTTCTCCTTATGGGGTACCCCAGGGCTCTATTCTTAGCCCTTTACTATTTAATGTTTATACCAGACCCTTGGCGGCAATTGCTGAGGAGGCCGGGCTGTCCCTTTTCTCTTATGCGGACGATACCCAAATCATCATCTCCCTTTCTGCAGAGAAGATGTCCGGACCATCAGTTCTTCAGACCGGTTTAAGGAAAATTGCATCTTGGATGCAAGTCAACCTACTTAAACTTAATGGCGAGAAGACTGAGGTCCTGATTTTGGGAAAAAATAAAGACCTTTGGGGCCCCCAGCACTGGCCTGCCGAAATGGGTGCCCTACCCCAGCCCAGCCACCAAGTCCGCAATTTGGGATTCATCATTGATGACCAATTATCAATGAGACAGCAAGCAGTGAAGGTGGCTGCCACTTGGTTCACCATTTTGAAATAGTTGAAAAAACGTATCTGGATGTTCCCCTGCTCCACTCAAAGGACCGTAGTCCAGGCGCTTGTGACTTCTAGACTGGACTACGGTAACATCCTCTATTTGGGGGCAAATAAGGATGTGGTGCAGAACTCTGCCGCCAGATTACTTTGTCAGATCCCTAAAACTGATTCCATCTCTGGCTCTTTGCATGATCTTCACTGGCTCAAGGTAGAAAGCTGTGTTAAATTTAAAGCCTTGAGCTACATGTTTAAGATCAAGTCTGGCACCGCCCCTCAATATTTGCAAGCCTTAGTCCATCCTTACCGACCTCCTCGTCTGTTATGTTCCACTACTCAGGGGAAATTCTTGGTTCCCAGGGTTAAACTCTCACGGATGGGTGGTCGTTCATTTGCTTGTCTCGGCCCAACCTTGTGGAACTCTCTCCCCATATCGCTCCGTAATGAAACAATATATGTGAATTTCCGCAAATGTTTAAAAACTTGGCTGTTCAACCAATAAATTCCTATTCTTTTGTTCCTTCAGGCTGGCGCTGGGAAACCCTTGTTGGGTAGCTGTGCGCCTTATA
Organism: Calotriton arnoldi; assembly: GCA_963921515.1. Taxonomy (NCBI): domain Eukaryota; kingdom Metazoa; phylum Chordata; class Amphibia; order Caudata; family Salamandridae; genus Calotriton; species Calotriton arnoldi. The sequence goes on along the minus strand of CAWUFW010022096.1, from coordinate 96,725 downwards.
AAATCAATTTAACATAACATAACATAACATTCTGTGCTATGGTTTGCTAAATTGTACACATGTCATGTTAGGATGCAATACCAGAACAGAGGTGAATGCTATCCACAGGATTACTTGCGGGGTGGCCAGGGTCTGTCATATCTGTGGGCTCTTTCTTGATGTGTGCACAGCAGTGTTGATGTGTAGTCATCTTGTGTGGGCCTGTCTTTATAGTCACATGGGTACATTTGAATGTGATTGGCCTGTCATTGTCAGTGGTGTTGATGTGTATGTGCCCCTGCACATGCCAACTACACACGTGTGACCCAGGTAATGTGTGCCTGTTAGATTACATTGTCAGACATGTGCTTCAGATTGTGTGCACATGTAGGAGTTGTAGGTTGAGCACTGTGCAATGTGTCGGTGTGTGCTTGCAATCCTGGGGAACACCTACTTGTTGTCACTGTCAGTTATGAGTATGCAGAGTGTATCACTGCCAAGTCTGTGTTGTGTTTTATTGATCAGCCATGTGTCTTGTTTAAGTTTGTGCTCACTGTGCTGACCTGCTCAGCCACACTGACATTATTTGTGAGTTTTCTCATGCATTGCTGTCACTTGACACATTTTTGGGTCGAGTATAGTATGTGGTTTGAGGAGACATACCATCCCCTATAGGTGCTTCTGATGCCTACACATTGTGAGTTACTCCTCTATGTGTTTGTGGACTGTACACTCCTCACCTGTCCAATACTGATGTCCACACCACTTCAATCTCATGTCTTCCACCCCATGCCTTGCCAGTGTGTGACCCTCCCTACCACTTCATAGTGTGACACTATACTGTGTGAGGATGATCTGTGTACAGGACCAATGTGCCACTCAGGACAGTTTCACAATTAGTTATGTGTTATTTTCTTCTACTTGTTTGCAGTCATGATTGCTCATGTGCAGTGCATATGTTTGAGCAGCACAGTCCTCTAGTCATGTTGTTTGCATCTGGGTTTCCCTGAGTTGTGCATCTGTGGGTGATGGCTAAGGTGTATGTCTGTTTGCTGAGGTACTGCTACCCTTCCTGAGTGTGATGTTATCTGTGTGCTGTGGTGATTTGTGTTGTGGGAGTTCATGGTGGGGCACTCAGATATGTGTGCAACTGGTTTGGTTGGTGTGCACACACTGCTTAGTGTGCATGCAGTGCTGTCAGTGTATGTTGCCTTGTACTTGCCTGGTGTGCATCCCCCTGATGTCCAGCTGAGATTGCTATGTGATGGATTGGTATGTGCATCTGTTGTGTTTCTGTTGTAGATGGATGCAGTGTTTGCCCTGTGTTGGCTCTTTCTGCTGACAGGTGCAATGTGTGTGTGATGTTCTATTTGCATGACATTGTGTGTGAGTAGTTTGTGCATTGTGATACATTCAGATGTGTGTTGCATGTGTAGTGTGCATTTCTTGTGTGTATGTCACATGCAGCAATGTGGATTCTTGTTCATGAGCTTGTTTTGAGTGCACAGTGGTGGTATGTCCTCCTATGTTTGACCTGTCACTTGTCAGGATTGTGCATGTGCATGCTTGTGGTACCCTGTGACAACATTCTCACTTGATGACTGGTGTGGTGTCTATGTTAGCTGATTTGTCCCATTGATCCCAGTTAGTGGTCATGATTGGCATTTGAAGATGCAATTCTTGTTTGTGATGGGGTATGGTGTCTGTGCATTTGTCCAGAGTGACAATGTTGTGTATTCCTGTTCTGTCTAGGGTCACATTGCCTATCCACTGTTTGCCTGCACATGGCTAGGCTTGTTGGACTTCTGTGGATATTGTTTGTGTGATTTGTGTTTGGCTATTGGTTTTGGGTCAGCATTGGTTCAGGCATCCCTGAGTGTGAGGCTGACATTTGTTGATGCACACCAGGGTGTGTGATTGGTTGTCTGGAAACTCACAGGACCTTATTTGCACCTTTATGTGTGTTTCTCACAGGTGTTGAGTGTTGCAGGTGTGAGATGGGTAGATGAGGGGTATGTGTGAAGGTCCTACTTGGGTTTGACAGTCAGGGAGTGTGACAATGAGCAATGTGTGTTGTGCTGGTGGCATACACATGTGAAGTAAGTTGACACAGATGTGTGGCTGGTCACTGTATGGCTTCTGACACTTCCTATCATTCCTGTGCCTATGCATAGCTTGCATTGCTGTATCTCAGAGATATTGCACAGTTGTCCCTTTGGTTTCCTGTGCCACCCATGTCTGATTTGAGGGCCTAAGGGTAGTGTGATATGTTCCTCCTCTTGCATGTGATGTCCAAATGCTATGTGGCTTGCTCCATGGTTTCCCAGCACTGTGCACTACAATGTGGCCTAGCCCATTTATTGTCCTACATTGCTGCTGACCTATGGTATGTGTATGTGGCAGGGTGTCAGTGTGGGATCTTTCAGAGGGACTTGACATGCAGTGTGAACAGTTCAGTGGTTGTTAATATGCAGTGTGAGTCTACATTTCTTATTTATACTCAGTTTGATTCACATGAGTGGAAGGCAGGTGTGAGGAGGAGGGTTGTCCAGCCCCTGACCTTCTGTGCAGGGTGTTCATCTTCACCCCACCTTCCCAGTCAATCTACCTTGCCCTTTGATGTGTGAGGTGCGAGGTCGAGCCACACCTGGCTGATGAATTGTGCAGGGGTGGGGGGGACAAGAGGGGCACACAGCATGTCCAGAAATGGGTGTGGGAAGTGTGCTGTGGGTTGTGGCCAACTGATGCAGCCCACCATGTGGGTTGGGTGAAGGTGGAGCCCTGGGAAGCTGCCCAGACTGCCCATGCCTGGCGCCGGCCCTGCCTACTACATTGTGCGCAGGTTTTCCCGCGTCTTCACCGCTGCGGTGACTAGCCCGGGACATTGCAGTGATTTTGCGGTTGATGGGTGACCCGGATGCGGAGGTGTGGATTTCGAGCAGGCAGGACATGTGTGAGTACACTGGGGGAAATGTTCCTGTCTCCACCAGTGTCTGATGTGGACAGGAACCGTATTTCAGCACAGGAGTTGTGTGTTGTGGTTGTGTGCGGAGATGTGTTTTTACATACCTGCGGTGTTGACCACGGTGACGTCTTATTTGCTAGCAGTGGATCAGGTACAGCAGTGGACGGGCTTGAAGAGCTGGATCCTTAGCGGTCAGGAATGCGTGGAAGTGATCGGGATTCGAGTTTCGATCTCCGCAGTAGTGCTTCCGCCGTCTACGGGTGGCTGGTTTCTCCGCTGCGTTGTGATGGGCTGTTTGAGGCATCGTGATTTGTACGGCGGTCGTAACGTCATTCCGCATGGCGGTCTTTCTCTATTGGTTCCCTCCACCACCGTTGCGGAAGGAAATTCCTGGCGGATCCCGAAACTCCGCAGCGGACGGGAAATGGGCTATCTTTGACCATTGTAATACGGCGGACGCGAGGACCGCCGCTGGAGTGTGGAAAACGAAGTTTTCCGGCACCGCGGATGTGCCAAACATCGCCATCATAATCGGCCTCAGAGTTTGTGGTTTCCCCTCGAGAAAACTAAGAAAATGACCAAATTATGGCATTAGTTATACTTTTGAGAAATGGAAAAACGTGCTGTGTAAGAAAGGGTGCGTTTTTGTTTTCAAACAAAAGGTTTGGTGGGCTAACATCACCATGTTTCATGCTTGCAGTTTGTAAGAAAAACAGCTGTAAAACCCATGGGTGAAAGTAGAAAGCTATACACTTCTGGAAAGTAGAAATTCAGCAAGTGGTCATTAGTGTCAGTGCTTTGTACTAATGAATATAAAGGACTGATAGGTCGAATCAAGGCTGTGGAAGTCCCAAAGAATGGGAACCCAAGGCAAACAAGGAAACCTTCACAAGAAAATATTCAAAGTCAAAATCATGAAGGTTTATTCAAAATTAAGAATCATTACAAAAAGCAAAAAGATAGTCAGTTTAAATCAATAATAAGAGCAAGGTTTAACATGAGATCGACCTCCAGAATAAAAATATTTTAAATAAAGAATCAGATTGCAAACTGACATAGGGACTGCTCAGTTTAAAAGTTAAGTGAAAGTACAATCTCAGTAAGAGGATCTGGGAATTAGTTTAAAAGTTCTGGCAGACATCCCAGAAAATGAACATTTTACATGTTCAGAGGAATAGAAAATCATGCTTTTAAACGGTATAAAGGGCTGAACTAGTAAAGCTACATGACATATACAAATCAACATCATTGAAATTGTGTTATGTAAAACAGGCTACTCTAGGCAAAACCCAAATTATTATTAAATAATATTTCCTTTAACCTACATGGAAGGGCAATGACATTGTACGATTGAAGAATTAACCAGTTAAAATGAATAAACAAAAAGGTGTTGCTGCAGGAAGCAACATCCTTGAATATTGTAACATGTGATAACCTAGCTTCCTTCAAACGTTCACAGTTAAATACAATAAGCATCGCATTAAATGAATCCCATTATGACTATTGAATGAAAAGGAAAAAAAGGAGGAGACAAAGAAACATGCACGTAGGAAACTTATTATTGCAACTTTTAAAAGGCACATTTTGAGTTGTCAGTGCAAACGGACAACAGCCCATTACATTTTTGTTTTTTGTTTTTGCGGCTTAGTTATGCTAACTTAAAAAAGCAAATGAAGAAATGCTAATTTAATTAAGAAATCTGTTCTAACATTCGTGTAGAACGCTCATGGTATTCCCAAATTAACTAATAGTTGAAATCAACAAAAGCGACAGTATCCTGCAAACAATGGTCACTAATCCCTCTAACCCACCCACCACACTAGACCTCTTCTTATATTACCAAATCAGGGCCACTTGTCGCACAATCCGTGCAACCTTCTAGACGCATCCTCCAACACTTTAAGCACTCGAACACATCATTACCACGTCCTCATTGATAACACAGCTATACACCACTGTTCAACACTACTCTCCAGTGACAACCCCTTGAGCTAGGGTGCTGTGGGAAGTAGACATTGGCGCCTCATTGACGGAGACTCACTGGATATTCTGCTGCTGGCATTTAAAGCTACTGTCACCCAGTTACAGATTACGGCTGATTCATTTAAAGTTTCTACACCGAATATGTCATACCCCAACACAGCTGCATAAATTGGGCCTGGTCTGCGACCCTGGCTGTCTTCGGTGTGCTGCACCGCAGGCCTCCTTTCTCCACCTAGTGTGAGAATGCCATAAGGTAGGCAATTTATGGAAATACGTTTTTTTGATCGTACAATCAATAACTGATCTGCTAATTGATTTTATCCCATTATTGGGATTACTAGGTTATATCAGGGATGTTCCGGCTGGCCATCGCAGGCTCACAGCTGTGATGCTTCCTTTGGCCAAATGCAGGGTGGCTATGAACTGGGGCAGACGCCTGGCGCCTACGATGGAGGCCTTGTTGCAAGATACTGCCTATTGCTCTGAACAACTATCACACTTTTGGGACCTGATGCCAGCAAGGTCTCTCCCAAAGACATCTTGGAACCCTTGCTTATTTATTTATGCTCAAGGAGCACAGCTGTTTGATCACCCACGACAACTTCACGTGTCGTGACACTAAGGCCCAGCAACACATGTAACCCCTTCCCTTAAAACCATGCAGGACGGCCCTATCCTTCGACTATCGCCTTATTAATTCATTCCTTGTGTTTGTTGGTATTTCCGGTAAAGTTGTGAGTATTACAACATACCAATACGTGATATTATTACAATACTCATGGTTATGTAATCTACGACTCGTTTTCAATACATGATGCAGTATGTTGCTCCTTGTCGCCGATTCTCATTTTCTCTCTTTCGTCCCTCATTCTCTTCCTCCTCTTTCTCACACCTCCAAAATTTAATTATGTGTAATATTGACTGCCATTGATTATACCATTGTGTGTATTAATATAAAATGTCAATGAATAAAATATATATATTTTTTTTAAAAAGCAACAGTAAGTAGTAAAAAATCTAGTTGCCCATATATTTATTTGTAATTTGTTGCAATTCATAATTAATATACAGTCACTGCAGTCACACTTTTCCACAAATAGAGATATACAGTGTTGATCGATTGTCAAAAGTGCAGTACCCAGAGCCAGCAATCAAGCTGCAGCTTATAATTATATTTCATTGTGTTTCAGCCATCCATCGATTGATAATGAAAAATGTAATGAATAAAAATTGGCATGAAAGAAAGCAATACATTTTTAAATGTGCCTAAAAACCTGATTTTTGGAATAGAGGTCAATCATGCCACTGTGAAATTGTAGTTACCCGTAATAACAGGTGATTCTGAGGGCATTTTGTGCACCATGACTTGTATGTGGAAGCCAAAAATCCAATGCAATTAAATAGACCACACCAAATATCCTACTATTCTACATACTTCTGTAGGAAAAAAAGTATTGCAATAGTGTGTTTTGGCCTATTACCTGAGATAGCAAAGGTCCATAACCGCAACATTGAACTATCAAGATGTTAGTAGCTGCGATATTTGGACTTGTGATCAGCCAGCACACAGGAAAACCTACCAATTTTAGCCCTGACGGTGGCATAGCGAAACTTGAGGGGGCCCCCGTGCAAAGTACATGGAGGGGCCAACCACGCTCTGGACCCAGACAGGGGCCCACTGCATGTTTATAGTGCCGGAGAAGGCTGCTAGCACTGCAGGGGCTAATGTTACGCCACTGGGCCTTGAAATTTGACAGTTATGGTCTGCGGTGCATAGTCGGTTCATGATATATGGTATGCATTATGCATTGCAAACCATCTATCTTGCAAATTTTGGAGGAGGTATTGGTGTTGTGTTCATGAAACGATAATCTTTTAGTTGCTTTTTTTACATTGAATATGTATATGTGTGAGTGTGTAGGGAGGGCCATGACTCACAGAGGTCGAAGTCTTAAGTGGATCATGAGGCCCCTTCTCTCCTACAATCATGCTGATAAATAGCATACTACAATGTTTGCATCTGCACACATTGTTTATGCTCCAGGAGTTTTTATGTATATTCATTTTTTTTAAAGGCATTTAAGCAAAACCAGCGCTTAAAGGGTTAAACTGGTGTAGTAAGGTAAACTCACTGTAAATAGGCATTGTGACTAATACCATAATTATTTCCTTGTATAAGGTCATTGTAACATGAATGTGTAAAAGTTGTTTTTCTCATGTCACTTTTGTTGTACTGTTTGGGTGCTAATATTGCACAAAATGCAGTGATATCAAAACTCATTATAGAAATGTTAAACGGTTCCCAGTGAAATATGTTTTTATATATACAATGCCAGCACCCAAACTACTCTGCAGAGCTTTAAAATTGTCTGAGAGTTATACGCATGGTTGATAAAATTATTTAACAAGCTTTTCCTCATTATGCGGCAGAAAAGCAAACTTATTGGCAGTATTATTTTCATTCATTTTAGCTAGAAAAAACATTGTTTGTTAAATATGTAAATGTTAAATTATGTGGCAAATGCAATAAATGCAAAACCATGTGGATTTACCACATCTGCCACAGAGTTGCATGCATCTTTTGACGCTCACAATTGTTTTAGCAAAAATATATACATGTTGCTGCTGTGAGCGGGCATAACAATGAGATTTACTTGCCTGCTCACAATTGAAAGAATTTAGAACTTTTAAACATTCTAGTACGGTATAAAGTATAGCAACGTGCAGCCATCTTCCTTCTTCCAGCGCTGTGAACAAGATAAATCCAACACAAAACTAATCTCCAAGGATGAAAGCTCCTCAAACGCTAGGCCAAATCCTATTCCTTGAAAACTTCTCAATCTGAAAGAGAGTGAAATAACACGTTTACTACATCAGGGTGACTTTTTGCGATGGGATAATGTTAGCCTCCATGTCATTAATAAAATACAGATTTTCTGCCAACCAGGCTGTGAAAAATCTACATTTATGCCAGGACATGGAGGCTAACATTATGCAATTTTAAAGTGCAATTAACACATTATCAATGGCATTCACAACAGGTATGAAGTAGCAACCTTTGAACTTATTCTCATTGGACCATTCCGTAGCCCTAAAAATGTCTTGCAAACCACCCCCCAAGACATAAGCCTTCGATGCTGAAGCACCCCTAAGGGAATGAGCCCCAAATCGACTGAAATTCACACCAGCCTCTCTCATGACCTTCTTCACCTACCTTACCAAGACAGCCCTATGAGGACATCTGTGAGAAATCAACAATTGCAACACATTATTTCTCTAATTTGCCGTTCTTCTCTCATACTCTTTCAAGATTTAACAATGCAAAGCCTTTCATTCGTCACAAAATACAGATTGAAAACAATGTCAGACAACATCTTTGTCCTTCTTTTAATATAAAAACACACTTCCAATGGTTGATAGGCCCTACTAGTGACATCAGTTTAAAAAAAGATATGTTTCAATGACAGGCTAGAGTTATCTCCCCAATTTGCTAAAACTTGTAAAACATCCTTAACATTCCACAAGGAAGAGTACTTTGCTGTAGGGGGGTTGAGCACACGCATGCTACGCATAATCTTCCTAGTCAGTAAATGCTGGCCAACCGGTACTCCATCAACCAAGCTGATCTGTAGACATTCACTGCTCTGTATGATATGCCTAAGCCAAACAACTCCGTCAAATAGTTAATCGCATGTACTAAATCATTGAAAACAGTATCGCAATTCCGTCAGATACACCAACAAACCCATTTCTTCCAAGCCAATCAATATGCTTTCCTCGCTCCTGATGTCCAGGACCCACATATGAGTCGAAAAGCATCTGCTGAAAGCCCTGGGATTTCCCACTGTCTCCTGAAATCCTGCAGGCCATCAGAATGAGGAGACTCTGATCCACTAGGCTTTGAAATTCTCTCCCTGGTCCTAGAATTGTCTCTGGATTTCGTTACCAGGATAAGGAAATCTATTGTCATTCCCAACAAGATTGGAAACCAAGCCTGTGTCCTCCAAAGTGGGGTTGCCAGCACAGTAGTCTCCCTGCATATGTGTACTTGCAAAATAACTCGTGGCAGCATGGCAAACGGAGGGAAAGCATAATGTGCTAAGCCCCTTCAATCCTGCAAAAAGGCATCTACTCCCCAAACCTGAGGATCTGGTCTCTAGCTGAAGAATTTCTCCAGCTGCACGTTCACTCTGTCAACAAGGAGATCCACCCGAAGGGACCCCATCTCTTCTGAATACTGAGGAACACCTTCCTGTTTAACCTCCAGTTGCTGGAATCCTTGAAATTCCAAGAAAACCAGTCTGCCACACCATTGCTTAACCCACAACCCACAACAGAAATTCCCTTGCTCAAGCCGTACCCCCCAAAAATCCTTTGCTAAATCTGCAAGACCTTTTGAGTGTGGTCCACCCATCTTGTTGATGTACCTCACGGCTCGTTTCGAAGCCTCACACAACATCTCATCATTCCCTGGGCAAACCAGCATATTGCAAACAAACCTCCTAACAATTCAAAACAAGTCTGTAATCTCCTCTCTTAAACTGTCCAACGTCCACCCGTGGACGAGTTCTCACATCTCACTCCCCAATTTTCTAAACTTGCATCGGTCTCTATCACTATTTCCAGTTCCTCTCTGAAAATTGCCCTACTGTTCCATGCTTATGCATTCTGGAGCCACAACAGCAGCTGCTCCCTTGACACCTGATCTAGGAATATCATCTCAGAGTACGACTGACTTGTCCATAAAAATCTTGCCTTGAGCCTCTTGAGGGCGCGATAACACAAGGGGCCTTGGAATATTGCCTGTGTAGTTGAGGATAACAGGCCCAGGATCCTCGCTAAAACTCTCAACGGTATTTCTTCTCTCTTTAACACTTTCTGTATTCCTTGTGTAATTTTTTTTAGTTTTTCTCTTGGTAGTTTCAGCTTGGCTTGAACCGTGTCTACAAGAAAACCCAGAAATTGCGTCTCCTGACTTGGCACTTGGCAGGACTTCTTCTGGTTTATCACAAAACCCAGCTGTTCTAGCAATTGTATGGTGACTACTGTATGCCTCAATACAACCTCCCTGCACTAACCCATTATCAGAATATCGTCCTGGTAAATAATTATTCTCACTTCCCTTGCCAGGAGCCAATAGCTACTGAGGGAAGTACTTTGGTAAAGCACCAGGGTGCTGAGGAGAGGTCGAATGGGAGACTGCAGAACTCCCAAAGCTTGCCATTCCAGGTGAACTGGAGACATTTCTGGTGAGCTGGCCAAATTAGAATAGTCAAATACGCATCTTTGAGATCCAGCCTTGTTAGCCAATCTCTCTTGCTCAGAACGTACCTTAGCAGGTAAATCTCTTCCATTTTGAAGTGGTGACAGACCACCCACTCGTTAAGTTATTTTAGATTTATTACTTTATCATACTCCTGTCTTTCTTTTCTAGCAAGAATGTATTGCTGATAAAACCAATAGCATTTCCTGAGACCTACTGAATAGCCCTCTTTTTTTTTAGTTTTTTTTTTTTAAACATCTTTTTATTAAGTTTTCATATACAAATACTGAACCAAGTCGTTGACATCAATACTTTTTGTTCCTGCAATATAGGAGTACCCCCAGTTTTACCTGACATGTCACAGTTCTAGCTGCAGCATCATCCGAAATATTAGTCGATGGGGGATCAACAAAGCATTGTAGACATCCTTACAAAGATTTCAAAACAGTTTCGACTGGGGCCCCAACATCACTTATGGCATGCGCTCTGAATCGCTACCGTCAAATTATGTACCAAAGACCATGAGAGGCCTATGATGAGAGGCAACTGAAAACATGCAATAGATACAAAAAAAAAGCACAATATAAGAAAGAAAAACAAAAAAAAAGGAAAAAAAAGGCAAAGGGGACAAAAACTCGGAGCAACTCGTGCCCTCACGTCCATCAAAAGGAAACTTATGTAACCAACTAAGACATAACCACCAGGGGTCTGCATGTTCGTCTAATAGAAAAATATAGTATGCGGTGACTCTCTAGGCAAGGGCAGGGGACAGGGGGAAGGGGGGAAGGGGAAAGGAAAGGGGGAAAGGCGGGAGGCGGCAACACGGCACAAGGGGGCGGACAACCCATCTCCTCCAATCAAGAGGGGGAAGGGGGGAAGCAGAGCCGTCAGGCCCACACACACACTCACCCCATCACCGGACCCCCAGCCGCTGCAGGGTCAACTCCCTCAGCATGATCTGACACATGTCTGGTCTCCCAGGCCCGCAGGATGTCACCCCACGGTTCCGCATATGGCCGACGCCGTTTAGTAATCCTATCTTCTGCTATCAGGGCCCTTTCCTCCGCTCTAGTCCAGCGCGACATATCTGCCTCCCATAATGGCACCAGTGGCGGATGTGCGGACTTCCAACCCATCGCTATCCGTCGTTTAGCCAAAAGGAAAGCCAGGTCCGTAAATCTATGCCCCAACTTACGGGCCGTTGGTCTCGGAAAGAGGCCCAGCAGGCATACCTCGGGGACACACAGCAGCGTACGGGACAGCACCTTGTTGACCATAGCCACCACTCCACCCCAATAAGTAGAAAGCCGCGGGCAGGACCAGAGCATGTGGTCGAAGTCCGCATCCTCCAGGAGGCACCTGGCGCAGGACAAGTCTGCTCTATTATAAACCACATTTAATCGATGCGGGGTAAGGTATGTACAATGAAGTACATTAAATTGAAGGACTTTAAAGGCCGTATTCCTCGAGACTTTCTTGGGACTACTCAGGACTTTTGCCACTCTTTATCTGTCAGATTCCGCTGCAAGGACCCTTCCCACTGCTCCCGGAGGCCAGACAAGGATCCTGGGCTTAATTCCAAAATCGCCAGATAAAGCCAGCGCACCAGGTGCCCCGCGGAGCCCAAGGTCACTACAGCCTCTAGGGCCGAATGCGTCTCAGGTTCGCCCATGCCATCTCCCCACTGTTCCCGCACTGTCCCTCTGAGTTTGTGGTAGTTTAAAAATTGTCCCGCTGGGAGCTCGTGGTATTCTAGAAAATCGTCCAGAGGGAGCAGTTCCCCATCCCTGTAGCAGTCTCCTATTGTACGCACCCCGCCTCCTCCCAACTCGCCAATTGGCGCCGCGATAGTGGTGGTCCCATCCCTGCCTGAGGGATACCTATGAGCGGAAGGCCAGGGGCATAGAGTATTCTACCTTTGGAGCGAACCGTACATCGATCCCAACATTTAACCGCCACCGAGAGTAACGTCCCCATGGGCTTAAGAGTCTGGCGTCTGTTCAGCAGCCTGGGAAGGAGCTTAGCCTGAACAACCGCTGCAGGAATCGACAGCGTAGCCAGGTCCCTGCCATCTAGCCATCTGGCTAGCCACTGCAGCTGTGCCGCCAAATAGTAGGCTTCAAAATCTGGAGCCCCAAGTCCCCCCTCCACCTGTGGAAGCCGCAATGTCTGCAGAGACACTCTGTTGCGGCCACCATCCCACACCAGATCTCTCAAAGATCCATCCAATTGTTTAAACCACAATCGCGGTATCAGCACTGGAAGGTTGACAAAATAATACAGGAGGCGGGGCAGGACCACCATTTTGGATATCGCCAGTCTCGCCATAATTGGTAACCTGAGAGTGCGCCAGAACGCAACCTGCCCCCGCAGGGCCCGCAGGGCGCCCCCAAGATTCCCTTCAAACAGGTCAGTCTGCTTATGGTAAACCCGTATCCCCAAATATTTAAACGACCCTGGCGCCCATTCTATAGAGGTCGGCAATGACAAAGGTCTGTCCATGGCGAGGTGCAGCAGAAATACAAAGGTCTTCTTCCCATTAACTCGAAGGCCCGAGTAAGTGGCAAATTCATCCAAAATATTTAAGACAGGGCGGATCCCCTGTGTACCATCACGCAGGTAAAGCAAAACGTCGTCCGCATATAGCGAGATAACATGACAGGCCCCGTCCAGAGATATCCCCAGGGCCTCTCCCTCCCTTCGGATCCGCGCCGCCAGAGGCTCCATCGCCAAGGCGAAGAGCAATGGTGACAGGGGGCATCCCTGTCTGGTCCCCCTGTAAATAGGGTAAGAGGCCGACACCGTTGCACCTGTACGCACTCTGGCTGTAGGGCTCCCATAGAGAAGACGGACCCACTGCAACCAATCCTCTCCCAGCTGCATCTCTCCCATGACAGTCAACAAAAAGTCCCAGCGGAGGGTGTCGAACGCTTTTTCGAAGTCTATCGCCACCACCACCGCCTCGGGATAGTCCTGCAGGTCCCTGTGGAACATTACATGATATAACCTCCTAAGGTTATTAGACGTAGAGCAGGAGGGAATGAAGCCATTCTGATCCACATGGACCAGATGACGCATATAGGGGAGGAGTCTCAGGGCCAATGCCTTACTCAGTATTTTAAAATCCATGCTGAGCATGGAAAGAGGGCGAAAGTCCGTGAGGGGGGCGTGTAACGTTTTAGTCTTGGGCAGGGGGATGACCATCGCCTCACGCAACGTAGGTGGCAATTGCTTCGTCTGGAACGCAGAGGCATAAACGCGTTCAAGTTGCGGCGCCAAGACGTCTATGTGTGTGCTATAAAATTCGGCCGGCAGGCCGTCCGGTCCCGGCGTCTTACCGCGGGCCATATCTCGGACCGCTGCCCTAATTTCGCCCACACGAACCGGAGGTCCCAGCAGGTCCCGGGATGCTCGATCTAACTGAGTCAAGGGTTGGGCAGCCAGATACGTCCGCAGTGCCTCCACCTGTGGCAAACCCGGGCTACTATAGAGCGTCTCTTAATATGCCTTAAAAGCATCATTGATGGCCCTTGGGGAGGAAAGCGTGTGACCATGCTGATCCATAATGCTCATAATTGGCGCACCCCTGCCATCAGAATGAATTAACCAAGCCAAGAGCCTCCCGGCCCTGCCTCGCTCTACGTGTTGTGTGACCTGATGTGCGTTGAGATCTAATACTCGCAGTCTATCCCATGAGGTACTATACAGGCTTTTAATGTCAGCAAGCTGTCCGTGGGCCCCACCCCCGCTAGCAATCTCCCTGTCCAAGGCCAAGATCTGTGTTTCCAAATCCTCCAGCTCCCGAGTCACCAAGCGTCGGGTGCCCACTGTCTGCCCCATGCAATGCCCCCTAATTACCACCTTAAACGCCTCCCACTCCACTAGGGGGGAGCTGGCCATCCCCTGATTATGTAAGAAATAGTCACTAACAGCCGCAGAGAGCAACTGCCGGAAGCCCTCGTCTTCTAACAATGAAGGGTCTAGACGCCACCTCGGGATCGGGGGTCTGTCAGGGATCGGAGTAAAGCTTAAAAGTAAGTGACTGTGGTCAGAAAGGGCTCTGCCGAGGTACTCGGAGCCGGACACCAGCGGGTACAGCACCGGCGAGCAAAGAAACATATCAATGCGCGTATGCAAGTCGTAGAGGTGGGAATAATAAGAGAACACCCTGTCGCCGGCATGGTGTAGACGTCAAACATCCCGGAAGTCCCAACCCGAGGTCCAATCCCGAAACCCCCCAGCCAGAGCGGTAGCCCTGGTACCCCGCAGCGGAGGCGTAGACCTATCCCACTGAACATCAGCAACACAATTGAAATCCCCCCCAAGAGCACAGTAGCGGGGGGAAGCTCGCCAACACGCCTGAGAGGCGGTCCAGAAAAGCTAACTGGTCTCGATTCGGGGCGTAAACACTCCCCAACGTAACCTCTCTACCCTTCAACACACCCTTGAGGACCACATATCTCCCCTCCGTATCAATCACCTTCCGGGTGAGCTGAAAGGGCACCCCCGGCCTGACCCACACTAAGGCGCCCCGGGAGAAGGCCGAGTACTCGGTTGCAAAGAGCTGACCCCTCCATCTACGCCTCAGTCGGGCAACTTCCTCTCCCGTAAGGTGGGTCTCCTGCAGCAAAGCCACATGCACACCCCGCCGCTTAATGTAATTCAAAATGTTATATCTCTTGGCGGGCGACCCCATCCCCCTAATGTTCCAAGTCATGAACTTATACTCCCCAGTGCGCCCATCAGGTCCTGCCATCAGAAGCTAGCATGCAACCCCCCCCATTCTCCCCCCCCCGGAGCCACCTCAGTCCCCCTGGCGTATGTCAACAACCCCAACAAATAAACTCCCCATCCCAAGGGCGGCCTGACAACGGTCAGCTGCCCAAATTCAATCACCATAACACAAACCACGTACCTGGTGGTACCCTATACCAACGCGGACAGGTCCAAGGCAAACGGCCCTAGGACCTACAAAGGGGGGCGCAGCGTGCACAAAGATAAAGCGGGTATGCAATAGGTCAATCCTCCCACCATTGCAGCCACTGAGGGCCGCTCCAGCCCTCCCCCTGGTACCTCCACCCACAGGCCTCCCCAATCTCACAGGTAAGAAAGAGGAAAAAGGCTATACTAAGGAACGTACCGCTCAGTGTGTCCCAAATACTGAGCCTAATCTCAAAAGAAGGTAGGAGAGAGGGAGAAAATCAGCAAACAAAACCAGGACCGAGATCCCCCTAAGAGTCCTACTAGTCCACAAGAGTGTCCGCCGTCTGCGGAGTCACCGTCGGCATGTCCTCAGTCGTAACTTGTGACGCAGCGGAGTCGGTGTCTTCCTCCCCATATTTGGCCTCCGAATCCTTCTCCGACGAGGAACCCCTGCCCTGCAGCAGGTTGGCCACGGCTGCCAGCGCCGCTTCCCTCTCCGTCGCTGTCTGGGACGAACAAGGTCGTTTGGACTCCCTGCGAGCCCTCCGGCGTCGCGATCTCTTCTCTGGTCGTTCCGCCCCACGCGCCGGTTGTGTGGTATGCGGCCCGTGGGCTCCCTCCGTTTTATACGATTCGATCCAGCCCCAGGCCTGTTGCGGGTCCTCACAGAAGAACGTTTTCCCATCGAGCATGATCTTGAGTCGGGCAGGGAACATCAAGGAGTACTGAATGCCCTCCTCATGCAGCACCTTTTTTACCTCCAGAAAAGAAGAGCGGCGATGTTGTACCCCTTGCGTGTAGTCGGGAAAGAGGGAAACTCTACTATTCTCCACCGTGAAAGGGCCAGCGAAGCGGGCCCTCTTCAATAGCAAGTCCCGATCACGAAAATAGAGCAATCTAGCCACCACTGCCCGTGGAGGAAGGCCTGTTCTCGGCGGGCGGGCAGGCACTCGGTGGGCCCTTTCCAAAGCGTAAAAGGGGGACAGGCCCTGGGGCGCCACAGTATTTTGCAGCCATGACTCAAGGTAGGTGACCATGTCTTGCCCCTCCACGCCCTCCAGAAGGCCCACCACCCGGACATTGTTCCTCCGATTGCGCCTGTCCGCATCTTCGGCCCTCTTTTCCAGCGTGGAGACCTTATCCGCCAGCTCGCCGACCCTGGCCGAGAGCCTGTGGTGCGCAGGGGTCAGCACTGCAATGTCCGCTTCCGACTGCTTCACCCTGTCAGCAAGTTTAGCATGCTCCGCACGCAGCAGGCCCAAGCCCACTGCCACAGCGCTGATGTCCTGGTGCAACGTCGCCTTGGTGTCCACGATGGCCTCCAGGATGTTGGCCAGCTGCTGCTGAACAGGGACCTCCCCAGGGGCGCCCGCCACCTCCTGCGCAGTTGACTCCAAAGAAGCGGAGTCTTGATCCGGCGGGGGTCCGGCCTGTTTCCCCTTAGGCTTGCCCATTGCTAGGGCCGTTGATCGAGTCCGCCTCAGCCTGGGTGGGCTCGACGCCACTGTCCACGTCCCCGGCACCCACCACTCCAGGTCTGACAGGCCGCAGCAGCGTCCGTGAAAGTCCGGTCAATCGTCCCGGCCTCCCCCGGGTTCCCAGGAGTCCTACGCAGGGCACCCCAATGCAGCCACAGCAGCGTCCGGCCCCCAACACCTATCCGGCCCTGCTCGTCCGCAGGGGAGCGTCCAGGCCATTCCCGTCTCGCCACTACTAGCGGACGCAGTGCGGGGACCAGCGGGCCCTGGGTCTTCTTCTGGTGCAGCACTCAAACGGGGCCGCCTCCCGCACACCCCTGCCTCACGGGGACCTCACCTCTCAGCCCGAATCCAGTCCAGAGGGCACCAGGTGTCGGGGCAAGCAAGCCTCCAGATTCCCCGAGGCCAATCGTAGCCGTCCGGCTCCTCCCGCCTGCCAGGCCGTCTAGGCCTGCTCTCCGCACAGCCCCGCACTAGGGTTCCTCGCTCACACCGTATGGCAGGCCCAGCCGGGCCGTAGCCAGCGCAGCACGGGCAGCTCTGTCCCACCGGGGCCGGCGCAGCTGCCACACCGCCTGTACTCAGCAGCCCAAGGGGTCCGCAGGAGGGAGGGTCCGCTTGCACACGACCCCGCAGCCGGCGTCCTGCAGTACCGCCGTCTCACCTCTCCGGGCTACTCCGTAACTTTCGCCACCATTTTAGGGGTCGTCACCACCGACTCCTCGAAGCCTCGGCTCGCCGATCTCTGCAAGGCGGCCAGGGGGGCGATCGCAAGCCCACAGCTATCGCAGGGTCCGGGCCTCCTCCAAGGCACCAGGGTTCGGGCCGGATTCCCGGGTAAGACGGAGAAATGGCAAGGCCAGCGGGGAGCTCCGGCCTCACGCGTCCGCCATCATCGGCTCTCAAGCCACGCCCCCCTGAATACCCCTCTTTTGTACCAAATCCTCTACCTCTTGTGTTACCAACCTTGAATCTTCCTCAGAGAATGTTATTTTTGGTGGACTTATAAACTCCAGTTTGTATCCTTTGACAGTGTCCAAGACCCATGGGTCCTGTGTCACTAGTCTACAATTCCCACAAAATTCGGCCAACTGGCCTCACACCTTTATAGGGGTATCTGAAAGGTCTTTCAAAACTCTAACCTGCTGAAAACCCTTGTTGCCTACCATCTCCTCTGGAGGACCTGCCACAGAACCTTTGTCTTTGGGGGTAGAAACCCTGTTGGGGCCTGTAGCCCATATGGGTGAACCTGTTGCCACGTCCCATGAAGGGTCTGGATGATGCCTGACTTCGGCCGAGGAACCGACCCCTCCTTCTCCCGGCCCTGCCAAAAACCTTATCCTGGAAGACTTTTTTGGTGTCCTTTTGTGATTTTTGTAAGGAGCTATAAACTCCCACATACTTGGCCATATCCTTAATGAACTCCTCTCCATAGAGTTGTCTCTGAGAGGAAGGGCTCCCTTCCTTGCTAGCTAGCTCTACTAACTTAGGATCAATCTTAACAAGCATTCTCTTTCTTCTCTCGTTCAAGAGGGCAGTATTAGCATTTCCCAAGAGGCAGACAGCCCTCTGGGACCACTGGTGCAACTCTTTGGGGTATACCAATGTCTCATTCAAATAGGCGACCCTGGCCATTTCAAACATTTTGGTCAAAGGATCAATCACATCCAGTAGGCGATCCTGGCATGACTTCAAACCTTTATCAAGCCATGTCCCTGGGTCCTTTCCACTTTTGTTACTAATTGGCACTACTTTGGTGTGTAAATAATGGGTCATTGAGCCCTTATCAGGGAAGCAAGGGCGGGGTTACTCTGATCTCAGTAGAGATCTTACCTCCTTGGGAATTTTCCTTCTCAGCCAAAAGGCAACGTAGTCAGCAACATGCTGAGATGGTGCCCGCTCGGGGGCTAAGGGATGGTTTATCAGAAGGGGGTCAAACATGTTGTCCCGCAAAGGATCCACAATACCCATCTTTGATCCTGAGGCCTTGGATGCTTCTTCTGATGTCCCTTTGCTCCTGACCTTGATGTCCTTGGGTCGGAGTTTAAATCAGATGAATAGGAGAGATCAATATCAGGCTCTAAAGCCTCATTGCTATCAATGAAAATCAGGACACCTGGGCCTTTTTCCTGCCCATCTAGAGTGCAAGAAGCACTGGTCCTGTTACCGGCACTCTCCGGTGCCAAATCTCCCCAGTAATTTTCGATTTCTTTGGCTTTTTAAGCAAACTTTTACCTGAAGCTCTCTTTCTTTGGGGCCTTTCCTATCTATCCAGAGCTTCCAGATTGTTCTGTGTCCTTTAAGACCTTAGTCTTTTTAAAAAGTATCTCCAGCTTCTTATTGATGGCGTCATTTAGCTACCTCATCAATCTCCCAAGAGCCCTATAAAGCATATCCTCTATCTTATCCCCCATTCTCTGCTCTAGCTGTTCCTCAGTCACTTTATCACCCCCAGACAGTATAAGTTTTCAGAAAACAAAAAGGGTAAACCTTATCCTAAAATTGAATTAATGACCCTTATCTTGGCAGTGAAACGAACTGCGTGAGGAGGACAGTTGATGCTTTAGGGGATGTCATGGGAACGTTACTGGTTGTTCCCAACTGATCAAAATGGCCGATGCCACTGATTCAGAGTGAATTAACCCAAACGCCCAAAATGGTGGCCGACGCGCACGTTGCGTGCGTCATTGGCCGCTAAGGGCCTTTCCTCAGTATCCCTCAGCTGAGCGGTTCGGCCGCCACCAGCGCGTGCTGATCCACAGTGCAGGAGAGGAGACTGGGGTCACCAGAGCGAGCGCCTGTCAAGGCAAGTTACAGCCGATCTTGAGCATAACTAATCTCAGCAAGACATTGACACAGCCCGAGGGGCGAGAGCCATATGCCGTGCCAGCAGGATTCAAACTGGCACAACAGCTAAACTTACATAAAACAGCTAAACAACACACAAAATGGTAAATGAGACCGTCTTGCCGTGATAAAAGGCAATCACACCGCTCTCATGTAACACAAACGCATGCCCGAAATCGAATATATACATGAATATACATGAATATTCAGTAAAGGCTAAACGTAAATAAAGCCAATAAAGCCACAAATAAGAAAGATAAAAACAGGACAACAGTAATGAAATGTCCTCCTCGCAAGGAGGGGGGATGCCATTAAACACGCATGTTAATACAAAACCTCTAATGTTAATAGGTAAAACTAACAGTACTTATCTTGTGACCAGCAGCAACCAAAAGAGCAAACATGTCCCTGTGTCTAAGAGCAATCCTTAAGTGTGTTCTTCATAAACAACATATTGTATAAACAAAATATTGTTTGGATTGCCACTGTGTCCCTGAACCCATCTAGAGGGAATGCCAGAAGCCTGAAAACATGGCCTGTGCAGGATTGCACAGTGGGCGCTTGATAATGCTGAGGTTGAACTGACTATCTAATACAATGTTGGAGACTGAATCGAGTCCTTGCATCAGAGTGTTAGAAATGCGACCACTGCTGCTTTGGGGACCAGGAGATTTTGTATCAGAAAGAAAACCAGGCAGTCACTGCCTCAACATTTTTCACTTCCTTGAGCCTGGACTTCAAGATGGGATATGCAAATGTATGAAAAGTGCTGGACAGATCCAATGGAATTGCACCGCCACATCATCATTTTTCACAATGTTTCGGAGATCATCTAATCCTATTGCCACAGCAGTGTCTGTGCCCTTGTTTGGGTGCTTTCCCAATTGCCAGAGATAAAGCAGTTGGTGTTCTACTCAGTAGGTTTAGAGCTGTTTGATCAAATTTCTTACAAAGACCTTACTCATGAAATTGAGAAGAGTGACTGGGTAATAATTGTTTACACTTGAGCTGTCCAGGCATTTTAACAGATGTTTAACCAGCACTGATTTTCATTGTGCCAGATGCATGAAAGTATACAAACAACTGATGGATAGAATGCTTGAAGTAATCTCAGCCACTGGTAATTTCTTGAGCTGCATCCCAGTTCATCATCATTTTGCACACCATACCACCTGAGTTTGGACCCAGCTATATGCAAATCCGTCTTGACCCTGCACCAGTGGGAACAGTCCAGCCTGAACTGCCAAGCCAGATCCTCCCTGAATCAGAACACAAGCAACCCAGGATCAGTTTCGCCTTAGTTCGGGCTCATCAGCCTGGTATAGCATGGTTCCAGTGACACAGTGTGCACGGGACCCACATCTGGGCATGCTCGTCCCACTTCGGGCGACACACTAAAGAATAAAAAAAAGTGATGGATGGAATGCTTGAATTAATCTCAGTCACAGCGAATTACTCGGGCTAAATCCCAGTCCATCATTATTTGCACACCACGTCACCTCAGTTTGTACCCAGATATATGCAAATCACGCTTGACCTTCCTCCAATGGGAACAGTTCAGTCCAAATTGCCAATCCAGGTCCTCTCTAAACCCGAGCACAAGCAACACAGGACCGGTTTTGCGATAGCTTGGTACAGTTTAGTTCTAGTGACACCATGTGTACGAGATGTCTGGGCATACCTGTCCCACTTAGGGTGACACACTAAAGTACACAAAAAGTGATGAACGGAATGCTTGAATTTTATGTTTCACACCGTGCCACCTCAGTTTGGACCCAGCTATATATGAATCAGTCTTGGTCCTTCTCCAGTGGGAACAGTACAGCCTGAACTGTCAAGCCAGGTCCTCCCTGAACTGGAACACAAACAACCCAGGAATGGTTTCCCCTTAGTTAGGTCTCCTCATCCAGGTATAGCTTGAATTCAGTGCCACAGTGTGCACAGGACCCACTTCTGGGCATACCCGTATCACTTAGAGCAACACACTAAGGTATACAAGAAAGTGGTAGATGGAATGCTTGAATTCATCTCTGCCACTGGTAATAACCCGGGGCTGCGTTCCAGTCCATCATTATTTTTCACACTATACCATCTCAGTTTGGACCCTGCTATATGCAAATCAGTCTTGAACCTGCTCTAATGGGAAAAGTCAATGTCAAGCACAGTACAGCTTGAACTGTCAAGGAAGGTCCTCCCTGAACTGGAACACCAGCAAGTCAGGACCGGTTTCGACCAATTTTCCTGTGGAAACAGAAAAGCTAAAGAACTCAGTGAGACAAGGAATTAGTGCAGGGCTCAAAAAGCAAATAATTGATACCAGACTGATGTTATTAGGTGATCACGATTCATGAGTACTGTCACCTCTTCCATAATTGCGAAAGCAGAACAAGACCAGCAAATCGCTTCATGCAGAGGGTGGGGGTGATAGAGAAACTCTCTGATACCTTGCTCGATGTTTTCTATTTTGTAGATTAGAATCAGGGCCAGTTTATTTCAGGATTCCTGTGAGGCTGAACTTGTTTTGTCTTATGGTGTGGTTGCAGGAAAGCATTTCTTAATCAAAAACTTGTTGAGAGCACTTCCCTGGCATAGAAATTAGGTTTCAAGGTGGTCAGTTTTAGCTCTTTTAGCACAGGCTATGTCTTAACTGGAGAAGGACTTTGCTGTTTGCGCACATATGGAGCACCTTAAGTCTCATTCAATACCTCAGAATACCAAGCATCACAAGGTTAGTATTTAGAGTTGGTGTGATAATATTTCCCATCACATTTTTCAAATGAGTGTGTGATGCATACATCACAAAGGTAGTAGTTTCTAAAACTGCCCTTTGGTATTTTACGTGTTCCCACTTCGAGGAAATAACCATAAAATGTGGCATGGGAGCCCTCATGCAAAACATTGACAGTCATTGTTAAGCCGGATGTTCCACTTCCTCCCACACTGCTGTTCACGGCACTGCAGTGGGGTTTTAGTACCGCCAAGGCATTCCCCATTTGGGGCCACATCCGTCCCTCCTTTGCACCAAAAACGCCATAGAATTTTAAGGGAGAGACCTAGCTGACTGCGGAGTATCCTAGCTAATTGATGGGACCCATAAGAGAATTCAGGGCTTGGGTTATCCAAGCCCTTCCCCGACCTCTTTCTCCCTCCTCCTGTGATACGCATGTAGCTTACTTTTTCGTGTCTCCACATTTCTTTATTACAAGATTGGTTAGGTGACCAGTTCAGTGTTATGGCATTGTTGCTAGGAAGTTGCTTTGTGTTAACATTAGCGTTTGTGCCACAGTTAAGGCACACATTAGGGAACTGCAGTCAGGGGCGCAACTAGACCCAAGCTTTGGGGGAGGGGGGGCTAATATTTTGAAGGGTTGGGGGCGGAGCCATCATCAAAGTCGGAGTGACAATTACTGTTAGGATCTCCCTCCACTGTTAAATGTTTGATTTTAATACTTAATTTGAAGCAGAATTTTGTGATTCAGTTTCTGGGACAGTCGCTAGCAAGATGTGCTTTATAATCACATTGAGGGCAGTTGAATAGTGCGTAAAACATATCTTCGAGTTATTTGGGATAACTCGGCTTTTATCAGCATACAATACATTTAAAGTAGTCGTAGGACGGGATATTAATTCAAAAGATAATTGTCTTGCTGTTGTGGACAAGGTGCCTCATGACCAGGCTCTCAAACCCATGGAATGCAGAACGTGTACATCCTGGTACTATGTGATAACCAGAAGTTCCAGTTAACATCAAATATTCTTGATTTTGATATGCTTAGGGCCTCAAAAAACCTTAAATGCAATCCCCATTTGGAAGGTTGCTGGCTGTAAAACAACACAAAGCACAGAAACCGAGCACAAAGTGTGAGTATATATGGTTCCCCCACAGCAAAGAATAGATACTCGAACTTGCAACATACCTATGAATAGTGGCAGCTGTAAAATATAAACTAGTAGTAGTAGCTGTGAAAATATTTGTTACGGTGCATGAACAATAACTCATCTACAACTAAACTCTTTGAAATGTTTACACGTTTTACTGATGGAACTGCAAGTGTATTTCAATGGGATTTTTCTTCAAGGTGGAAGGATCATGCAGTACCCTCCTTTAGACTGGTCCACCTTCAGGTTGCCAGCAGAGGAAAACATGACTCTTATCCACTGTTAAGTTGTGTTCCCCTGATGACCCTCCGTTTCCCTGCTGTGCTCCTATCCCTTGCTCATGCACTGTCAGGAAATATCACTGAACTGTTTAAACTCATACTTTACATCTTTCTGGTATGGTTTAGGCCTTATACAACCAAGATGCAATCACCACACTACTGACAAAAATGTAATTTGGATCCATCTGATGTAAAAGAAATTCTCTCCTGATACCACTTCTACGAGGATAGGAATTTATGTTAGAAAAGATGGGAGATAAACAACAGTGCATGGACAACCTGTTGGATAACTGGCAGATGCTGGTTGCTGAGGTGGTTGGTGAGGTGTCAGTTGGTTAGTTTCTCTAAGACCATTGTCATGTATGGGAGGAGGGAGAATGGGCTGTAGTTGGAAGTATGGGTCAGTGGATGGTTTCTTGAGCAGGGGCATAACAGAGGCTTGTTTCCTGGTGTCTGGGGATGTGGCTGAGTCGATGGAGGTTGTTGAGGATGGGTGTTAGTGCTTCACTGGTCAGTAGGAGTGCTTTGGTGAAGGCATGGTGGGGGCAAGGGTCAGAAGGAGGCCCCAAGTGGATGGTCCTCAGTGTGCCAATAATTTTGATCATGGTGATGACAAGTCATGAGGTCAGAGTTCGTTAATCAACCGTGATGGGAAGTTGATATGCGACAGTGCTGTGTTCTGGTTGAGGGTCGAAGTTGCTGTATATGGTGGTGCTTTTGTTACTGAAGAAATCCAAGAGTTTGTTGCAAAGGTCTTGTGAGGGGGTGATGTTGTTGGAGGCGGCAGGAGGCTTGGGGAAATCTTTGAAATATTGCTTTGAAAGTATGATCTGCAATTGTTTTAGATCCTTACTGATGGGGCTCTCTCAAGTGTTGAGGTTGGCTACCTTTTGGTTGCCATGTCTTGTGATTAACTGTGGTGTGTTGCAAGGCTCCTCCTTTTCCTTGATGCAATTTAATCTCTGCGTTTAACCTCTGCTACACCTCAGCTACTCATTTGGATGCCAAGCATTTTCATATATAGATGACACATAGATCTTGGTTCAGCTGAACCAAAAGGCACCAGATCTTTAACCCAACTTGAATGCTTTTTTGGACACTGTCCAGCAATGGACAATGGATGGGCCACAACTTCCTAGCCATTAACACCGACAAGCCAGAGCTCTTACTTTTCAGTAGAAAAACTTCACCACAGCAACTGTTTACTGCCTTCTTCCATGGGTGAACCACCAATCCCCGTGGCAAATGTCAAATCAATTAGTGTGATTCTTCATGAAAATCTGTTCCTTCGCCCCTAATATTTACTCTGTTGCCAACCCCTGCTTTGGGTTACTGAAGGCACATAGGAAAATTCTACCATTCCTTGCAAGTGATTGTTGCGCTACAGTTAAGATCATGCTTTACAGTGAGGTTGGCTACTTTTATTCCCTGAATTAAGGCCTCCCTGCTAGGCCCCAGAGTATGCCGAATTATCAGTTAAGACTGTTCTGTAAACTAGCGAAAAATGATCATGTGATGTCTTGAAGGTGTAGGCTTCACTGGCTGTCCTTGGACCAAAGAATCAGGTTTAAGACCCTCTGCCTCTCTCATAAAATCTGCTACAATAAAATGTCATCATGGATCATCCTCTTCTTCTGCTTCCCGGATAAATAAACCTTGCAATGGGGGATAGTCATTCCGCTTTGATGACCCTAAATTTTGGAATGAGCCTCAGTTCTCCTTCAGATGAAGCAAACATTATCTGGTCTTTCAGAAACCAATCAAACCTTTCCTGTTTAAATAACGGAGGCACTGGCCATTTACCATACTCTCAGTAATGCTTGCTTTTGTACCAAAGGTTTAGGTTTTTTATTGTCAAATATTTCCATTGTGGATATCTTGAGGTGTGAGAGTTTAGAACCATATGATGAAAGCAAGGTGTGGCAAGTGCTGCTGTGCATAAGCATAGAGTGTAGGGTGTAGTAGAGAGGGTGAAAATAGACACAATTGTGCGTGTAATTAAATATCAACTTTTGCTTAAAAAAAGACCACATGTATAGTTGCACAGTGTCCACCCATCGGAGATTAAGTTAAATCACCAAGGAAATATTGTGCAGAGGGACATTGCACTTTTGCCTTAGCGGCAATTTGTGGAGGAAGCTTATCTGTAAGTGAAACTCTGTTACATTTTAACATAGACAAGTCAGGCACTTTTGAATAGTGCACGTTCACCCTGAGTAGTTCTGTTGGTACCACTGACAAACAACAGATGTTAATTGTTTTGCAAGTTAATGGTACTCATTTTGTCAACCTTCGAAGGATTGAAAGGCTGAGTGGTACAAGGATTTGAACCCGGCTATGGCACTGGAGTAGATACATTATCCCGCTCAGCTATCAATACCGGTATCTGTATTATAAGCTTCAGTTTCATCAATTCTTTTTATATAACAACTATAAGTTGAGCTTTATGCAACATTTGCTCTGGCAGATATTGACCTTTGTAGTGCTAAATATAGCTACTTTCTATGTATTGTGTTATGAACCTCTTCACAGCAACAGAAAAGAAACTTCTCTTAACATTTCTGTTCTAATGTCATATTATTTACTTTCAGAGGACAACTTGTTCTCCATTAGTTTCTGTGTTATCACTGTATTATCTTTTTACAATCCGATGTGAGCTTAATGAGTGGTTGTTTGTTGTACACAGAGGGCGTGTACAGCCTCCTGCTGTGTTTTTTGTCTTTCATCTCGCTTTCATATGGGTATCATGCACGGAGACGGATCAGGTCGAGAGTGGGGCGCAGGAGGCACACCAAAGCAATGTAAAATAAACGAAGCTTGGTCAAGCTTTTAGGGACTAAAGTGGGCGTGGGTATACTTCATGTGAGGCTGACCTCCACTGTCCAGCCCAGCCCTCGGAGGCTGACGGAGGGGGTTGGGGGGGGGGGAGGGAGGGGTGGCTAAAGCCCTTTCAGCCCAATGGCTGTTGCGCCCCTGACTGCAGTCATTAAATCCGAAACAGAACTATAATCTTAGTCCAAGGATTATCTGTTGATATGTTTGGCTGCACTGCTCTTTTTCTCCAGGCTCTGCCATCGGATTTCCTGGTCGGTCAGTTTGGGAGCTGTTTGGTGAGCGGGGTTAAATAGAGGGCCCTGTTCCCTATCTGATTATGATTTGAGTCAGGTACTGTGTTTTGGCAATGTGTAATAATATTCTAAAATGATTTTCCCTTGACAAGTGGAAGGTGATGGTGATGTACGTATGTAAATGGAGGGAGTGTGTGTTTTTCACTTAAATATGTAAAGTGCAAAAAAGTGCAATCACGGCCTCTTTCTTACTCCATACTAGATTTCATTGACCGCCATTATTGCCCACTGCCCTGACTATGGTCAATGTAGCTTTCCAGGCAAATTTGTGAGCCTCTAAGAGCTTGCTTTGCATAATACATTTTGTTTGAAATGATCCCTACTCAGAAACAAAATTAATTCATCTGTTTTAAATTAGTGTGAATACAGTGTTGACTGTGAATACAGATTAATTGCAAGATTTCATTTCTCATTAACAGGCATTTTACAGAAGATTTCCTAGGGAAGAAAATGTGGAGGTAATTATGTAAAGTACTGAAATGTAAACATTATTCTATCCGCTTAATTGAATTAGCTGAGACATGTGACATTGCACATACCACTGACTAGCCGTAAAATGAAGTAAAGGCAGATCACGGTGTTCACCATTCATACCGCCTCCTCTCATGATTCATGTAGACAAATTTTAGGGGAGTGAGGATGTCTTGGACATAATCACCATGACAAGGCCAAGCTGACTTCTGACCTCTGCTGGTGCACTTTCTCCTCTTCTCCGCTGCTATGGCTGTCCTGCTGCTGCCTGGGAGAGCACCAGACCCCGCCTCATGGACCACTTCTCAGCCCTGGGAATCCCTAGGCCCAGGTGGCAGTGGTCCTGTGGCTCTAGCCTTCCCTGGGAGCCTTTGTAGTTAAAATGAGGTGGCACTCCGCAATACCCCAGGGGTGCTGACCTTCCCTAAGGGCCAGCACTATGCACCTAGTATTATGATACCTCCCCTGGGGCCCTGGCCCTCCTGGGAAGCTCCACAGGTGTTCCCCCGGTGGCAATTTCCCCCTAACGCTTGCCATCCCCAGTGGTTAGTTGAAAACAACCACGGACCCACGAGCCCAAATTCACTAGGGACCCACTAACCAGCTTAAAAAGCAAAAGAACCCCACAGATGCCCCTTTCTTTGGCCTATGCGGTTTGTCTTGTTTTGCTTCCGGTGGCGTGCTCAGCCACAAGGAGGATTACTTTTAGCTTTTTTTCTAGGAGCTGATTTTGAGCTGGTCTTTCTCCTATGAGGGAGAGGTCAGGGTTTGACCTCCTGCCCCTTCTCTCCTCACAACGATGACCTGCTCCTTTGGGATCCTGGCTCTTCTCCTGAGCCTGGGGTCTTTCTCAGCAACACGTCTTGGCAGATTACCTTCCCTGCCTGCCCCAAGGCTTCCTGGCCACTTTAAGGGTGCCTGTGTATCCAACAGGAGTCAAAGGGTCCCATTTGTGGTGTCTCTCCACAGGACCGTCTGCAGTAGTTCCATGGTTCCAGTGGTTCCAGGGCTTTCCCTAATGGTCCCCAGCAGGTTCACCCCTCTACTGCCCCCCAGAGGGAGTGAATGACTACAGACTTACACTATAGTCGAAAAGAAACAAGAACATATCATTTGGAATGCACAATCAATGGCCTGGAGAGGCCATAAACAATTTATTAAATGTCTCATCTGTGACAGGCTACTTGTGCCCAGATACCGGTCTGAGTTAGACAGTAGTCTCACTTGCTAAGCCCACAGACACTTACGCTCATATGTTCACATATAACTAGCCCAGAGCCTCTTACCCTAGCTGCACAACAGGATACATTATTATAAAAGGTGGGCTCTGGTGGTTAACACTCACATCCATTTTAACAGAGCTGATACTCCGTTAGTGAGACTCACTCACAGCAGACATCCAAAGACCGAGTGGTTTAAAAAGCAAAATAAAATCTAACTGGGCCAAATGGGTCAGAACAAATTCCATCAGTTTGTTTTCCAGGTATATAAAACAGAGTCAGTTATCAAAGTCATAGGTGAATTACAGGTACAATACTCTCTCTCTCTCCCCCCTCCCTCCCCCCTCCGTCCCTCCCTTGTTAGGACTATGTATGAATACCTACCTTGTGGGGACTAACCTTTCCCAATGCTCTTAAAATATAACAGTTACAGAAACATGTTTAAAAAGAATTCCAGATACAGGATCCTGCTTCATATTTGCAAATATAGCTTTATTTAACCACGCACACAGAACCATCTTTATAGGGACCAGAACGTGTGTTACTAACCTTGTGAGGACTTACTCCAAAATTGCCATTTTTGATTGAATACATTCATGAACAAATAGATAAATGTTATTTTTAGTGCTGTACCTAAATTACATGATATTTTAGTCCTAAATTAATAGTTACTCGTGTTCTAAGGGCACACAGAAAATGGATTCTGATGATAATGCATTTCCCACCAGAAAACCACAGGATACCAAGTCCATGGGAAGGGATTCACTGATATGTAGTCTACTGCTAAGTGAACACAAACGTTAAGAGATAAGGAAACAATACATAGTTAAAATCATCTGCAGGCCAAAGATCCTGCAATGTGGCGAGATAGGAAAGCCAGGTTGAGATTACTGGGTTCTTTTTCATTATGTTCACCACCAGGCATCAACTTTTTTATATGACTGTGTAATAATAGTCCCCATAGATATGGCATGTGATTAGTGATGTTCAAGAGCTGACAGTAAGAGTGTGTGATGACAGTCATGGTCAAAGGCCCGAAAAGATAGTACATGATTACACTGATGCCCAGGTCCCCACAGAGATAGCATTTAACTATAGTCATAGAGATAGTGTGTGAATATATTCATGATTAAGTCCCCACAGTGATAGTGTGTAATGCTAGTTATCTTGAAGTCACATGAGATTGTATGTCATTAGTGTGACGCCCAGATTACCACACATATAGTGAGTTATTATAGTCATATTAAAATCTCTGAAGACATAGTATCTGATTATAGTCATGCCTGGTTCTTCACAGGTATAGTGTTTGCTTATAGTCATGTTCAAGTCCCCATAGAGACAGTGGGTGAGTGTGTCATTATAGTCAAGTTCATATCTCCACATAGAGAGTATTTTGATGGTCAAGTTGAAGTTCCTGGATAGATAGTGTATTATGATTGTCATTCTCAGAGATTGCATGTGATTAGTGATACGCACGTGCCTGCAGATAGTGTGTGATTATATACATGCTCAAGTCCACACAAAATATTGTGTTATTATAGTGATGCCCAGGTCGCCATTAAGACAGTGATTAAAGAACTGTAGAAATAGTGAAAGTCAAGTTCAAGTCTCTGTAGGGATCCTCTTTTTGGATAGACATGTTGAAGTCCCTGTTGGGATAGTGTGTGCTGTTAGTTGTATTCAAGCCCCCACAAAGATAATGTGGGGTTATATTGCTGCCTAGGTCACTAAAAAAAAAAAAATGTGATTATTGGGATGTCCATGTTCCCACAGAGATAGTATGTGATTATAGTCTTACCCAGAACCTCACAGTGAAGGTTTGTGATTTTAATCAGGATCAAGTCCCCTCAGTGATAGTGTGTGATTACAGTTATGTTGAGGTCTCCAAAGAGATAATGTGTGATTATAGTCGAGTTCAAA
The DNA here is from genome assembly GCA_963921515.1 of Calotriton arnoldi. Lineage (NCBI taxonomy): Eukaryota > Metazoa > Chordata > Amphibia > Caudata > Salamandridae > Calotriton > Calotriton arnoldi. Next base: position 66,388 of record CAWUFW010022096.1, on the reverse strand, counting down.
TCCCCATAGAGATAGTGTGTTCTTACAGTCATGTGCTAGTCTCCCTAAAGAAATAGTGTGATTATGGTGATATTCAAGTCCCTCCAATGATAGTGTGTGATTATAGTGTTACCCAGATCCCCATATAGATAGTGTGTGCCTTTTTGGATACCCAGGTCCCCACAGAGATAGTGTGTTATTATAGTCATGTTCAAGTCCCCATAGAGATATTGTGTGATTATAGTGATGTTCAAGTCCCGCAATGATAGTGTGTGATTATGGTGTTATCCAGGTCCCCATATAGATAGTGTGTGACTATAGGGACACCCAGGTCCCCACAGAGATAGTGTGTTACTATAGTCATGTTCAAGTCCCTGTAGAGAGAGTCTGTGATTATAGTGATGTTCAAGCCTCTGCAGTGATAGTATGTGATTATAATCATGTTAAAATCTCAGAGATAGTGTGTGATGATAGTTATCTCCACATCCTACAAACATAGTATATGATTACAGTTATGTTGAAGACTCCGAACAGATAGCATTAGTCTGGCGACTTAGGGCTAGATGTAAGTAGCTTTAATCAGGTCGCAAATGGCCCAATTAGCAGAATCGGGCTGTTTGCGACTGGAAAAAAACATTTTCCCATGTACAGTGACTTATAGTGGTATGTGTGAATGTTTTATGACCAAATGCGGTCGCAAGCCAGTCGCATTTTACCACCACTTAAAATTGGTGGTAACCTATTCGTAATTCCTCTTTGCGAATCTATGCAAAAATGTTTTTCAAGAGCAGGCAGTAGTCCCACGGACCACTGCCTACTCTTAAAAAATGAAAAGAAAACTTTTCATGTTTTTTTTTTTAAATGCATCCTGTTTCCTTTTAAGGAAAACGGGCTACATAAAAAAAAAGTTGCTTCATTTAAAAGCAAACACAGACATGGTGGTCTGCTGGTCCTAGCAGGCCACCATCCCTGTGATTTTAGCCATTCGCAATGGGTCTCAAATTGCGACCTACCTCATGAATATTAATGAGGTATGTCAAATTGCGACGCATTGGGAATTGCATACAGTGTAATTAACACTGTAGTACATAGCTGTTTACGATTTCCTAATAGTGAATCACAGAAATTCACTATTAGGTCATTCCAAACTGAAACCCATATACATCTGGCCCCTAGTGGACTAATGCATCCACAATTCATCTGTGTTTGACCTCACACTTGCATGTTTGAATCTAAATACCTGAGTTCCTATTCTCTTTTCTAGCCACCACCTTATAAGTAAGTCTCCATAAAATGTTTTATTTTCGATTGAAACAAACTCCCTGTGCAGATTCTTTCGAAGTCTATTGGTTTATTACATTTGTTTATTACTTTGGAGAAAGAGTTTCAGGTATTGGCACATGTTTGTTACTTTTTTACCCAGAATTCGAGAATGTAATAGGCCTCTCCTTCCAAAGCTCTTCTTTCTCTCAAATATTTTATGTACTCTTGCTGCTCTTAAATAGCTACCTAGGTCACCCTCCATAAATACCCATGCATATATACATACATAAACCTGTGTTTAATAAAGTTAACATATTTGCTGTGTTTGGGAGACCAACGATTGTAAGTAGTACATACAACCTGTTTTCCTGGACATGGGTATTTGTCAGTTTGCTCCACCAAAGAGCTCATGAAGATTGAAACACTTGTTAAGGGGTAAGAAAAATAAAATATTTGAAAGAAATTAACACATCATGGTTTGCTCCATTGGAATAACTGACAATATTGACCAGAATGTAGGGCTAGTGAGTCTGGTCTGTTGGTGAGTGCCAGTCCTGTTGTGTGTGTGTGTGTGTGTGTGTGCGTGCGTGTGTGTGTGTGTGTGTGTGTGTGTGTGTATATATATATATATATATATAAATATATATATATATATTCACAGATAAAACCAAAGGTTGCAGGGTTGTTTTTTACCCATAGAAATTCAGCCATTATAGTTATGCTCATAGTTATATTTATATTAAGAAACTATGACTCATTGCCTAAAGTTACTTAATGGTACAAGTTATAGTTTCTTCAGATAAGTATAACTACTGCTGAATTTCTATGGTTTTGTATGGGTAAAAAGTCAGTGTAACTATAACGACACTGTAACCTTTGGTTTTATCTGTGAATTTCAATGGTTTTTTTTCTGCTGGGACCGAAGTTTGTGAAGGTTCTGCGGATAGTTAATTGCGGCGATAAAAAAACATAAGGCAGTGTTAAGGTCATATGGGTCCCTCAGGGACACCTCTATGCGTCCTCTGGGGTCAGCATACCTTTATCTGTTTTACAGTGTATTTTCAACGCACCGAGCCGATGCAAGGAAAGAAAATTGACGCCGCAACTTTTCTTTCAAGCTACGGACAGCCAATTGGGGCCTTCCTATTACCTCCCGAGTAGATCCGCGAATTATGTGCATCCCCTGATATAAATGAATGATTCAATTGCTTTGTGGCACACTAGAGTTCCTGAATTGTATTAAAAAATTACACTTTTTGATGCTTGGGTAGGGTGCAGGTAGGTATCTCCCTCTGACCTGAGGGCGTATTCATAAATATTACAATTGCGCTGTTTGAACCGTAAACAACGTCCCCACTTTGCACTCCGTTTGAGGGTTGGATAACCCTTCAAAGAATTTTTTCAAAACGTTCAACAAAAACCATTGACATTTTTTTTAGAAATCTTCTTTTTATTAGATTGATACCATAGTGTTGTGTCACACTTGAAGAATAATCATCAATAACTCCTCTTTGTGAGGGGATTTCATAGCAACTAATATGGAGAAATCAGTTGGTGTCATATCGATAATTACAAAAAATTACAAGAAATTACAAGAAATTTGCATCTTACAAACTTGCTTAGTGTACCCTATAGTACAAAAGATCTATACTGTATAGATCTAGTGTCAACTCGTGCTGTGTCTAGATGTTCAAAGATAACAACTGTATTCAACCCAAGTCCCTTTGGGTGACATGCATCCAGTTTTTTATCCAAAATAGTTCACGTTGCAGTAACCTTTTCTTATTGTCTCTTCCTTCTAATAGAGGAACCACTTCCAGCACTAAGAATCTCAACTGGCTGACGTTGTGCTTGTTGGTGGTAAAATGCATCGATACCGGTGATTTTTCTAGATGATTTCTTATGTTACTTTTATGTTCTGTTAAACGAACTTTAATTTTCCGTTCAGTTTTGCCCACATATATAAGTCCACATGGGCATTTTAAGAGGTATACCAAGTTCTTTGAGTCACAAGTAGCTGTCGTATATAGTTTGATAGGTGTGCCTTTGGTTGGGTGTGTCATACTGTTTCCTTTGATTATATTGTTACAATGTCCACAGTTCAAGCACGCGGTAGTTCCTTTGTAAATGGTGATAGTGTGTTGAGGTGGTTTGTCGAGCAATTCTTTAAGATATTTAGTACGTTGGTAAGCAAAAAGTGGAAGATGATCAAAAATTCCTTTAAAATCTGTCTCGTTTCGTATCATGGGCCAATATTTTAACATGATCTTTTTTATTTGAAAACTCCTGGTAGAGTACGTTGATGAACACTGATCTGTTGCTTGTTTTTTCAGTTTTTTGAGTAGCCAAAAGTTGATCTCTTCCAATTTTTTCAACCCTTTTAATTGCATCTTCAATCACGTTCATAGGATATTTCCTTTCTTTGAATTTGTTAATCATCTTACTTTTATTGGCTTCATAATTTTCGACGAGATTTTTTTTACACTTAACAATTGTGAATAAGGTAAATGTTTTTTAAGGGCAATTTGATGGCAGCTGTTAAAATGGAGTGTGTTGTTCCTGTTGGTGCTTTTAGTGAAAACATCAGTTTGAAGTCCTTTACCATGTCTAGTGATAGATACATCTAAAAATGTAATCTTTTCGGTACTCATGGTGTTGGTAAATTTGATGTGATCGTCAATGGTATTAAGTTGGTTAAAAGCCAATAGTAAATCAGATGTTTGTCCTTTCCATATCAGAAATATGTTGTCAATGTACTGCCAATACACTAATAGATTTCGAGACCAATTGGGGTTCGATAAGATGTTATCAATTTCAAATCTGTGCATGAAAAGGTTCGCGTAGCACGGTGCTGCGCAATTGCCCATCGATGTTCCCGACAGTTGCAAATAGTATTCATTATTCCAGCAGAAATGCTCCTCAATTGTGTGCTTGATAAGAAAAGATTCCACAGCATCGATTCCCTGATCGTGAGGGATGGAAGTGTAGAGAGAACATACATCAATAGTACATAACGTTAATGTACTGTCTTCATCAAATTCAATGTTGCTGATTTTGTTCAGAAAGTCGGTTGTGTCTCGTAAATATGTAGACATGTTCTGTACTATTGGTTGTAGATGTCTGTCGAGGTATCTACCTGTTGGTTCATGGATGGAATTTCTAGTCGACACGATGGGTCGGAATGCAGGTTTCTGTAAATTCTTGTGCACTTTAGGTAGCATGTAGAGGTGTGGGCGCTTAGGGTGGTCCTGTACGAGATATTTTTTGTCGTTTTCAGTGATAGTACCCATATTACATGCTTTTTCTAAAATTATTTTTAATGTTTTAAGGAATTCTTCAGTTGGGTTTTTTGTCAATTTCATGTATGTTGTTTCATCATGAACATGTTCATTAACGCTTTGTGTGTAGAAGATGGTATCAAGAATGACCAATGCTCCTCCTTTATCTGCTTTACAGCATGTAATGTCGGAGTTATTACCTACTTGATTAATTGCTTGTCTCTCTTTAATGGTTAAGTTTGTGCCTTTGGGATTTGGTTTCTTATAAACTTCTTTCAATTCTTTCAGTACAATAGCTTCATAGGAGTCGAGAATTTTATGATTGATTGGTGCTGTGAACGTGCTTTTCTTCTTTAAGCCCATCAGAGTTCCTTCTTCCTTTGGTGGTTGAGTACTAACCACATTGTTAAAGAAATGTTTGAGACGTAGATTTCTCATAGATTTGAAGACACTGAATTATATTTCTAATTCATTTGAATGATGTGTTGGTACGAAGGATGTCCCTTTCTGTAGTGTTCTCATTTTTATGGTTACTGACTAGCAACCTTTTCTAACCAAAATGAAGTGCTTCTGCCTCTTTAATCGCTGAATCACCATATTTGTTTTGTTATTGTTACAGAATGATACCCCTGAAGAAGGGCTTTGACACGAAATGCATCGGGAATGTATATTAAGCGAATTAAGAATGTTCTTAAGAGAAACGCAACATTGTGAAATCCCCTCACAAAGAGGAGTTATTGATGATTATTCTTCAAGTGTGACGCAACACTATGGTATCAATCTAATAAAAATAAGATTTCTAAAGAAAATTTCAATAGTTTTTGTTGAACGTTTTGAAAAAATTATTGGAAGGGTTATCCAACCCTCAAACGGAGTGCAAGTGGGGACGTTGTTTACGGTTCAAATAGCGCAATTGTCATCCCCTGATATACACATTTGTTTTCCACTAAATGTGTCCCAAACTACTGAACGGATTTACACCAAATCACAAAAAGCACGATCTGCGTACCAACATCTAGCTTCCTGCCAAATTTGGTGTAATTCTGTCCAGCGGTTAGTGCTGTAGGCTTGTTCAAAGGTCCTATGAAAATTAGCATGGGAAAAAACGCTTTTTGGGACCATCCCTTTTTTCTCGGCCCCCGCTTGACGAACCATCCTGAAACTTACCGACAGTGCCTGAAGTACTGGGCAAATGTTTGGGGAAAGTTTAATGAAGATTCATCAACCAGCGCCAAAAATATAAGCAATTGAAAATTCCCTTTTTAATAGAAACTAGGTTGTAACTATAACTACCTACTGGTGACTGTGTGTGTGTATATATATACATATATATATATATATATATTTCGCGCCGTTTTCCAGCTTAAGGCGCGGCAGCACTCTTCATGACGGGTGCAGGCAAAAATGGAGGTGGATCCATTTAAATATAAAGGCTCCTGTTTTCAAAGAAAACTGCTGCACTTGCGAGGTTCATGCAATTACAATTTATTGCGAGGACGCGTTTCGGCGATTTGCCTTCTTCTGCTCGCACAGGCAAGTTAAACATATATGCATGATGTTTCATTTTTTAAAGTGTTATCTTGAATCTTATTGGCAGCAGTATATTGAAGGAGGAATGTAATTGGTTCTCAGCCGATGCCGCTTCCGTGTTAGTTACGGGTGATTTTATAGTTCACGGTGCACTGAGGGAGTAAATTTCAATATTAAAGTCTAGATGACACCAATGTCTCATATTGTTCCACCACATAAGACTCCCAATAGAACACCATGCTCCAATTCTTCGTTGTTCCTCCATGGTCTGCCACAACAGTTCAACTCGCTAGAAATATCTTGAATGGCACACCCCTTGTCAGCCATGAGACTTCTTTAGTATTCGGTGCAGGAGTCGGTAAATGATCCGTAGCCCCCCCAGTCTGGATGACTGGCGACCATCGTCAACGCCGGTACCAGGAATGCCTACATGGCGGTGCAATGCGCCTATAGAAATACTTCGCTCCGTTTTCCACCTTAAGGCGCGGCAGCACTCTTCATGACGGGTGCAGGCAAAAATGGAGGTGGATCCATTTAAATATAAAGGCTCCTGTTTTCAAAGAAAACTGCTGTACTCGCGGGGTTCATGCAATTACAATTTATTGCGAGGACGCGTTTCGGCGATTTGCCTTCTTCTGCTCGCACAGGCAAGTTAAACATATATGCATGATGTTTCATTTTTTAAAGTGTTATCTTGAATCTTATTGGCAGCAGTATATTGAAGGAGGAATGTAATTGGTTCTCAGCCGCTGCCGCTTCCGTGTTAGTTACGGGTGATTTTATAGTTCATGGTGCACTGAGGAGTAAATTTCAATATTAAAGTCTAGATGACACCAATGTCTCATATTGTTCCACCACATAAGACTCCCAATAGAACACCATGCTCCAATTCTTCGTTGTTCCTCCATGGTCTGCCACAACAGTTCAACTCGCTAGAAATATCTTGAATGGCACACCCCTCGTCAGCCATGAGACTTCTTTAGTATTCGGTGCAGGAGTCGGTAAATGATCCGTAGCCCCCCCCTCCTTCAATATACTGCTGCCAATAAGATTCAAGATAACACTTTAAAAAATGAAACATCATGCATATATGTTTAACTTGCCTGTGCGAGCAGAAGAAGGCAAATCGCCGAAACGCGTCCTCGCAATAAATTGTAATTGCATGAACCCCGCGAGTGCAGCAGTTTTCTTTGAAAACAGGAGCCTTTATATTTAAATGGATCCACCTCCATTTTTGCCTGCACCCGTCATGAAGAGTGCTGCCGCGCCTTAAGGTGGAAAACGGAGCAAAGTATTTCTATAGGCGCATTGCACCGACATGTAGGCATTCCTGGTACCGGCGTTGACGATGGTCACCAGTCATCCAGACTGGGGGGGCTTCGGATCATTTACCGACTCCTGCACCGAATACTAAAGAAGTCTCATGGCTGACGAGGGGTGTGCCATTCAAGATATTTCTAGCGAGTTGAACTGTTGTGGCAGACCATGGAGGAACAACGAAGAATTGGAGCATGGTGTTCTATTGGGAGTCTTATGTGGTGGAACAATATGAGACATTGGTGTCATCTAGACTTTAATATTGAAATTTACTCCCTCAGTGCACCGTGAACTATAAAATTACCCGTAACTAACACGGAAGCGGCATCGGCTGAGAACCAATTACATTCCTCCTTCAATATACTGCTGCCAATAAGATTCAAGATAACACTTTAAAAAATGAAACATCATGCATATATGTTTAACTTGCCTGTGCGAGCAGAAGAAGGCAAATCGCCGAAACGCGTCATCGCAATAAATTGTAATTGCATGAACCCCGCGAGTGCAGCAGTTTTCTTTGAAAACAGGAGCCTTTATATATATATATATATATATATATATATATATATATATATATATATATCACTGCTCCATGGTTGTCCACCTGTAAGTAGCACTCGAGCAACAGCTTGATTCATGTGTAGGTAAGGACGGGGAACCGCCCGTAGGAGCCGCTCCATAGTGGTACTGCCTGACGCGTTTCGAATCACCATATGATTCTCTTCAGAGGCTTTAATGGAAAGGTGTGCGCAACCGCTAACCCACCTCCGACACACCCCCCCAATGGGAGGTTCAAATGAAACTGTGCCTTCTGGGAAGTGTAGTGCGGGTAGCACATAATCAAGTCCTGTATGGACCCCACAGGTGGGCCCGTCCACGATCCTAAATACAGCTGCTGTTCCACTTTCGTGGCCCCCAATCTTTTGGGGTGGTGCACACTCCGCGGCTGGACTGCCGCGTTAAATCACTGCTCCATGGTTGTCCACCTGTAAGTAGCACTCGAGCAACAGCTTGATTCCTGTGTAGGTAAGGACGGGGAACCGCCCGTAGGAGCCGCTCCATAGTGGTACTGCCTGACGCGTTTCGAATCACCATATGATTCTCTTCAGAGGCTTTAATGGAACGGTGTGCGCAACCGCTAACCCACCTCCGACACACCCCCCCAATGGGAGGTTCAAATGAAACTGTGCCTTCTGGGAAGTGTAGTGCGGGTAGCTACATATCAAGTCCTGAATGGACCTCACAGGTGGGCCATCCACGATCCTATATACAGCTGCTAGTTCGACTTCGTGGCCCCAATCTACGGGTGGTGCACACTCCGCGGCTGGACTGCCGCGTGAATCACTGCTCCATGGTTGTCCACCTGTGGCAGCACTCGAGCAACAGCTTGATTCATGTGCTCGAGTGCTACTTACAGGTGGACAACCATGGAGCAGTGATTTAACGCGGCAGTCCAGCCGCGGAGTGTGCACCACCCCGTAAGATTGGGGGCCACGAAAGTCGAACAGCAGCTGTATATAGGATCGTGGATGGGCCCACCTGTGGGGTCCATTCAGGACTTGATTATGTATTGTTAGATTTCAAGTTTGTGAGGCCTTTACCTGCAGAAATCCAAAGTGTGGATTGAGCCTGTCTGTCTCCTAGGAGATTCTGGACAGGAGAAGCAGCCTCCACCCCCACCCCCAGGCCAGCAGGCCTAGGACTGGGGATTGGCTATTCAGCTCCCAGGCAACTCTGAGCCCTCCCCTCACACCTGCCCAGGTCCCTTAAGGCTTTGCTGGGTGCACCCCAAATCATTCTCCTCCATCTTGTGAGTTGCAGCCTACCTGTGCCCCAGATTGCAGTGAGCAGAGTCCAGCAAGTGGTAAGGAGGGAGACTAGTGCTGTCTCTTCCTCCTCCAAAAAGTTTTTAAAAAAACGATTTTCCCTTTCTGTGATTACTGTCTTTGCCTGTGGTTGTTACAGTTTAAAAATTTAGTTTTAACCTGCCTGTGATTGTATATTTTATCACCTGTTTTGTGTGTTAAACTTGTGGTTTTCCTGCCCATGATTGCTTCCATTTAACGTGTTGAATTGTGGGATTTGCAGTCCAAACTCTGTAGTTTGTCGCTCTCATTCCTGGTGACTATTCAGTTTTCCCTCCAAATTTCTCCTTTGCTCTGTGCTAAGACCTGTATGTTAAACAGTGCACCCCCAGCCACCATTTTGTGTTATCAAGCCAGTGAAACCAGCCCCCCCTGCCTCCCCTCCAGCAACAGGGATTTTCTACATCAGAGGGTGCTTCTGTGAGCTGTTTAAACTGTGTTTAATAGGGACTGTGCACTTCGTTTTTTGGCCAGGAGAGGGAGTAAAGTTGTATTCAAACAGTATTGTTAGATTTCAAGTTTGTGAGGCCTTTACCTGCAGAAATCCAAAGTGTGGATTGAGCCTGTCTGTCTCCTAGGAGATTCTGGACAGGAGAAGCAGCTCCCCACCCCCACCCCCAGGCCAGCAGGCCTAGGACTGGGGATTGGCTATTCAGCTCCCAGGCAACTCTGAGCCCTCCCTCACACCTGCCCAGGTCCCTTAAGGCTTTGCTGGGTGCACCCCAAATCATTCTCCTCCATCTTGTGAGTTGCAGCCTACCTGTGCCCCAGATTGCAGTGAGCAGAGTCCAGCAAGTGGTAAGGAGGCAGACTAGTGCTGTCTCTTCCCTCCTCCAAAAAGTTTTTAAAAACGATTTTCCCTTTCTGTGATTACTGTCTTTGCCTGTGGTTGTTACAGTTTAAAAATGTAGTTTTAACCTGCCTGTGATTGTATATTTTATCACCTGTTTTGTGTGTTAAACTTGTGGTTTTCCTGCCCATGATTGCTTCCATTTAACGTGTTGAATTGTGGGATTTGCAGTCCAAACTCTGTAGTTTGTCGCTCTCATTCCTGGTGACTATTCAGTTTTCCCTCCAAATTTCTCCTTTGCTCTGTGCTAAGACCTGTATGTTAAACAGTGCACCCCCAGCCACCATTTTGTGTTATCAAGCCAGTGAAACCAGCCCCCCTGCCTCCCCTCCAGCAACAGGGATTTTCTACATCAGAGGGTGCTTCTGTGAGCTGTTTAAACTGTGTTTAATAGGGACTGTGCACTTCGTTTTTTGGTCAGGAGAGGGAGTAAAGTTGTATTCAAACAGTATTGTTAGATTTCAAGTTTGTGAGGCCTTTACCTGCAGAAATCCAAAGTGTGGATTGAGCCTGTCTGTCTCCTAGGAGATTCTGGACAGGAGAAGCAGCCTCACCCCCACCCCCAGGCCAGCAGGCCTAGGACTGGGGATTGGCTATTCAGCTCCCAGGCAACTCTGAGCCCTCCCTCACACCTGCCCAGGTCCCTTAAGGCTTTGCTGGGTGCACCCCAAATCATTCTCCTCCATCTTGTGAGTTGCAGCCTACCTGTGCCCCAGATTGCAGTGAGCAGAGTCCAGCAAGTGGTAAGGAGGCAGACTAGTGCTGTCTCTTCCTCCTCCAAAACGTTTTTAAAAAACGATTTTCCCTTTCTGTGATTACTGTCTTTGCCTGTGGTTGTTACAGTTTAAAAATGTAGTTTTAACCTGCCTGTGATTGTATATTTTATCACCTGTTTTGTGTGTTAAACTTGTGGTTTTCATGCCCATGATTGCTTCCATTTAACGTGTTGAATTGTGGGATTTGCAGTCCAAACTCTGTAGTTTGTCGCTCTCATTCCTGGTGACTATTCAGTTTTCCCTCCAAATTTCTCCTTTGCTCTGTGCTAAGACCTGTATGTTAAACAGTGCACCCCCAGCCACCATTTTGTGTTATCAAGCCAGTGAAACCAGCCCCCCCTGCCTCCCCCTCCTGCAACAGGGATTTTCTACATCAGAGGGTGCTTCTGTGAGCTGTTTAAACTGTGTTTAATAGGGACTGTGCACTTCTGCTTTTTGGCCAGGAGAGGGAGTAAAGTTGTATTCAAACAGTATTGTTAGATTTCAAGTTTGTGAGGCCTTTACCTGCAGAAATCCAAAGTGTGGATTGAGCCTGTCTGTCTCCTAGGAGATTCTGGACAGGAGAAGCAGCCCCCACCCCCACCCCCAGGCCAGCAGGCCTAGGACTGGGGATTGGCTATTCAGCTCCCAGGCAACTCTGAGCCCTCCCCTCACACCTGCCCAGGTCCCTTAAGGCTTTGCTGGGTGCACCCCAAATCATTCTCCTCCATCTTGTGAGTTGCAGCCTACCTGTGCCCCAGATTGCAGTGAGCAGAGTCCAGCAAGTGGTAAGGAGGCAGACTAGTGCTGTCTCTTCCTCCTCCAAAAAGTTTTTAAAAAACGATTTTCCCTTTCTGTGATTACTGTCTTTGCCTGTGGTTGTTACAGTTTAAAAATGTAGTTTTAACCTGCCTGTGATTGTATATTTTATCACCTGTTTTGTGTGTTAAACTTGTGGTTTTCCTGCCCATGATTGCTTCCATTTAACGTGTTGAATTGTGGGATTTGCAGTCCAAACTCTGTAGTTTGTCGCTCTCATTCCTGGTGACTATTCAGTTTTCCCTCCAAATTTCTCCTTTGCTCTGTGCTAAGACCTGTATGTTAAACAGTGCACCCCCAGCCACCATTTTGTGTTATCAAGCCAGTGAAACCAGCCCTCCCCTGCCTCCCCCTCCAGCAACAGGGATTTTCTACATCAGAGGGTGCTTCTGTGAGCTGTTTAAACTGTGTTTAATAGGGACTGTGCACTTCGTTTTTTGGTCAGGAGAGGGAGTAAAGTTGTATTCAAACAGTATTGTTAGATTTCAAGTTTGTGAGGCCTTTACCTGCAGAAATCCAAAGTGTGGATTGAGCCTGTCTGTCTCCTAGGAGATTCTGGACAGGAGAAGCAGCTTCACCCCCACCCCCAGGCCAGCAGGCCTAGGACTGGGGATTGGCTATTCAGCTCCCAGGCAACTCTGAGCCCTCCCTCACACCTGCCCAGGTCCCTTAAGGCTTTGCTGGGTGCACCCCAAATCATTCTCCTCCATCTTGTGAGTTGCAGCCTACCTGTGCCCCAGATTGCAGTGAGCAGAGTCCAGCAAGTGGTAAGGAGGCAGACTAGTGCTGTCTCTTCCCTCCTCCAAAACGTTTTTAAAAAACGATTTTCCCTTTCTGTGATTACTGTCTTTGCCTGTGGTTGTTACAGTTTAAAAATGTAGTTTTAACCTGCCTGTGATTGTATATTTTATCACCTGTTTTGTGTGTTAAACTTGTGGTTTTCATGCCCATGATTGCTTCCATTTAACGTGTTGAATTGTGGGATTTGCAGTCCAAACTCTGTAGTTTGTCGCTCTCATTCCTGGTGACTATTCAGTTTTCCCTCCAAATTTCTCCTTTGCTCTGTGCTAAGACCTGTATGTTAAACAGTGCACCCCCAGCCACCATTTTGTGTTATCAAGCCAGTGAAACCAGCCCCCCCTGCCTCCCCTCCTGCAACAGGGATTTTCTACATCAGAGGGTGCTTCTGTGAGCTGTTTAAACTGTGTTTAATAGGGACTGTGCACTTCGTTTTTTGGCCAGGAGAGGGAGTAAAGTTGTATTCAAACAGTATTGTTAGATTTCAAGTTTGTGAGGCCTTTACCTGCAGAAATCCAAAGTGTGGATTGAGCCTGTCTGTCTCCTAGGAGATTCTGGACAGGAGAAGCAGCCCCCACCCCCACCCCCAGGCCAGCAGGCCTAGGACTGGGGATTGGCTATTCAGCTCCCAGGCAACTCTGAGCCCTCCCCTCACACCTGCCCAGGTCCCTTAAGGCTTTGCTGGGTGCACCCCAAATCATTCTCCTCCATCTTGTGAGTTGCAGCCTACCTGTGCCCCAGATTGCAGTGAGCAGAGTCCAGCAAGTGGTAAGGAGGCAGACTAGTGCTGTCTCTTCCCTCCTCCAAAAAGTTTAAAAAAAACGATTTTCCCTTTCTGTGATTACTGTCTTTGCCTGTGGTTGTTACAGTTTAAAAATGTAGTTTTAACCTGCCTGTGATTGTATATTTTATCACCTGTTTTGTGTGTTAAACTTGTGGTTTTCCTGCCCATGATTGCTTCCATTTAACGTGTTGAATTGTGGGATTTGCAGTCCAAACTCTGTAGTTTGTCGCTCTCATTCCTGGTGACTATTCAGTTTTCCCTCCAAATTTCTCCTTTGCTCTGTGCTAAGACCTGTATGTTAAACAGTGCACCCCCAGCCACCATTTTGTGTTATCAAGCCAGTGAAACCAGCCCCCCCTGCCTCCCCTCCAGCAACAGGGATTTTCTACATCAGAGGGTGCTTCTGTGAGCTGTTTAAACTGTGTTTAATAGGGACTGTGCACTTCGTTTTTTGGCCAGGAGAGGGAGTAAAGTTGTATTCAAACAGTATTGTTAGATTTCAAGTTTGTGAGGCCTTTACCTGCAGAAATCCAAAGTGTGGATTGAGCCTGTCTGTCTCCTAGGAGATTCTGGACAGGAGAAGCAGCCCCCCACCCCCACCCCCAGGCCAGCAGGCCTAGGACTGGGGATTGGCTATTCAGCTCCCAGGCAACTCTGAGCCCTCCCTCACACCTGCCCAGGTCCCTTAAGGCTTTGCTGGGTGCACCCCAAATCATTCTCCTCCATCTTGTGAGTTGCAGCCTACCTGTGCCCCAGATGGCAGTGAGCAGAGTCCAGCAAGTGGTAAGGAGGCAGACTAGTGCTGTCTCTTCCCTGCTCCAAAAAGTTTTTAAAAAACGATTTTCCTTTCTGTGATTACTGTCTTTGCTCTGTGGTTGTTACAGTTTAAAAATGTAGTTTTAACCTGCCTGTGATTGTATATTTTATCACCTGTTTTGTGTGTTAAACTTGTGGTTTTCCTGCCCATGATTGCTTCCATTTAACGTGTTGAATTGTGGGATTTGCAGTCCAAACTCTGTAGTTTGTCGCTCTCATTCCTGGTGACTATTCAGTTTTCCCTCCAAATTTCTCCTTTGCTCTGTGCTAAGACCTGTATGTTAAACAGTGCACCCCCAGCCACCATTTTGTGTTATCAAGCCAGTGAAACCAGCCCCCCCTGCCTCCCCTCCAGCAACAGGGATTTTCTACATCAGAGGGTGCTTCTGTGAGCTGTTTAAACTGTGTTTAATAGGGACTGTGCACTTCTGTTTTTTGGCCAGGAGAGGGAGTAAAGTTGTATTCAAACAGTATTGTTAGATTTCAAGTTTGTGAGGCCTTTACCTGCAGAAATCCAAAGTGTGGATTGAGCCTGTCTGTCTCCTAGGAGATTCTGGACAGGAGAAGCAGCCCTCACCCCCACCCCCAGGCCAGCAGGCCTAGGACTGGGGATTGGCTATTCAGCTCCCAGGCAACTCTGAGCCCTCCCCTCACACCTGCCCAGGTCCCTTAAGGCTTTGCTGGGTGCACCCCCAAATCATTCTCCTCCATCTTGTGAGTTGCAGCCTACCTGTGCCCCAGATGGCAGTGAGCAGAGTCCAGCAAGTGGTAAGGAGGCAGACTAGTGCTGTCTCTTCCCTGCTCCAAAAAGTTTTTAAAAACGATTTTCCCTTTCTGTGATTACTGTCTTTGCTCTGTGGTTGTTACAGTTTAAAAATGTAGTTTTAACCTGCCTGTGATTGTATATTTTATCACCTGTTTTGTGTGTTAAACTTGTGGTTTTCCTGCCCATGATTGCTTCCATTTAACGTGTTGAATTGTGGGATTTGCAGTCCAAACTCTGTAGTTTGTCGCTCTCATTCCTGGTGACTATTCAGTTTTCCCCCAAATTTCTCCTTTGCTCTGTGCTAAGACCTGTATGTTAAACAGTGCACCCCCAGCCACCATTTTGTGTTATCAAGCCAGTGAAACCAGCCCCCCTGCCTCCCCTCCAGCAACAGGGATTTTCTACATCAGAGGGTGCTTCTGTGAGCTGTTTAAACTGTGTTTAATAGGGACTGTGCACTTCGTTTTTTGGCCAGGAGAGGGAGTAAAGTTGTATTCAAACAGTATTGTTAGATTTCAAGTTTGTGAGGCCTTTACCTGCAGAAATCCAAAGTGTGGATTGAGCCTGTCTGTCTCCTAGGAGATTCTGGACAGGAGAAGCAGCCCCCACCCCCACCCCCAGGCCAGCAGGCCTAGAACTGGGGATTGGCTATTCAGCTCCCAGGCAACTCTGAGCCCTCCCTCACACCTGCCCAGGTCCCTTAAGGCTTTGCTGGGTGCACCCCAAATCATTCTCCTCCATCTTGTGAGTTGCAGCCTACCTGTGCCCCAGATTGCAGTGAGCAGAGTCCAGCAAGTGGTAAGGAGGCAGACTAGTGCTGTCTCTTCCTCCTCCAAAAAGTTTTTAAAAAACGATTTTCCCTTTCTGTGATTACTGTCTTTGCTCAGTGGTTGTTACAGTTTAAAAATGTAGTTTTAACCTGCCTGTGATTGTATATTTTATCACCTGTTTTGTGTGTTAAACTTGTGGTTTTCCTGCCCATGATTGCTTCCATTTAACGTGTTGAATTGTGGGATTTGCAGTCCAAACTCTGTAGTTTGTCGCTCTCATTCCTGGTGACTATTCAGTTTTCCCTCCAAATTTCTCCTTTGCTCTGTGCTAAGACCTGTATGTTAAACAGTGCACCCCCAGCCACCATTTTGTGTTATCAAGCCAGTGAAACCAGCCCCCCTGCCTCCCCTCCAGCAACAGGGATTTTCTACATCAGAGGGTGCTTCTGTGAGCTGTTTAAACTGTGTTTAATAGGGACTGTCCACTTCGCTTTTTGGCCAGGAGAGGGAGTAAAGTTGTATTCAAACAGTATTGTTAGATTTCAAGTTTGTGAGGCCTTTACCTGCAGAAATCCAAAGTGTGGATTGAGCCTGTCTGTCTCCTAGGAGATTCTGGACAGGAGAAGCAGCCTCCACGCCCACCCCCAGGCCAGCAGGCCTAGGACTGGGGATTGGCTATTCAGCTCCCAGGCAACTCTGAGCCCTCCCCTCACACCTGCCCAGGTCCCTTAAGGCTTTGCTGGGTGCACCCCAAATCATTCTCCTCCATCTTGTGAGTTGCAGCCTACCTGTGCCCCAGATTGCAGTGAGCAGAGTCCAGCAAGTGGTAAGGAGGCAGACTAGTGCTGTCTCTTCCTCCTCCAAAAAGTTTTTAAAAAAACGATTTTCCCTTTCTGTGATTACTGTCTTTGCTCTGTGGTTGTTACAGTTTAAAAATGTAGTTTTAACCTGCCTGTGATTGTATATTTTATCACCTGTTTTGTGTGTTAAACTTGTGGTTTTCCTGCCCATGATTGCTTCCATTTAACGTGTTGAATTGTGGGATTTGCAGTCCAAACTCTGTAGTTTGTCGCTCTCATTCCTGGTGACTATTCAGTTTTCCCTCCAAATTTCTCCTTTGCTCTGTGCTAAGACCTGTATGTTAAACAGTGCACCCCCAGCCACCATTTTGTGTTATCAAGCCAGTGAAACCAGCCCCCCTGCCTCCCCTCCAGCAACAGGGATTTTCTACATCAGAGGGTGCTTCTGTGAGCTGTTTAAACTGTGTTTAATAGGGACT
The DNA here is from genome assembly GCA_963921515.1 of Calotriton arnoldi. Taxonomy (NCBI): domain Eukaryota; kingdom Metazoa; phylum Chordata; class Amphibia; order Caudata; family Salamandridae; genus Calotriton; species Calotriton arnoldi. The sequence continues at coordinate 49,519 of CAWUFW010022096.1, read as the reverse complement.
GTGCACTTCGTTTTTTGGCCAGGAGAGGGAGTAAAGTTGTATTCAAACAGTATTGTTAGATTTCAAGTTTGTGAGGCCTTTACCTGCAGAAATCCAAAGTGTGGATTGAGCCTGTCTGTCTCCTAGGAGATTCTGGACAGGAGAAGCAGCCCCCACCCCCACCCCCAGGCCAGCAGGCCTAGGACTGGGGATTGGCTATTCAGCTCCCAGGCAACTCTGAGCCCTCCCTCACACCTGCCCAGGTCCCTTAAGGCTTTGCTGGGTGCACCCCAAATCATTCTCCTCCATCTTGTGAGTTGCAGCCTACCTGTGCCCCAGATTGCAGTGAGCAGAGTCCAGCAAGTGGTAAGGAGGCAGACTAGTGCTGTCTCTTCCTCCTCCAAAAAGTTTAAAAAAACGATTTTCCCTTTCTGTGATTACTGTCTTTGCCTGTGGTTGTTACAGTTTAAAAATGTAGTTTTAACCTGCCTGTGATTGTATATTTTATCACCTGTTTTGTGTGTTAAACTTGTGGTTTTCCTGCCCATGATTGCTTCCATTTAACGTGTTGAATTGTGGGATTTGCAGTCCAAACTCTGTAGTTTGTCGCTCTCATTCCTGGTGACTATTCAGTTTTCCCTCCAAATTTCTCCTTTGCTCTGTGCTAAGACCTGTATGTTAAACAGTGCACCCCCAGCCACCATTTTGTGTTATCAAGCCAGTGAAACCAGCCCCCCCCAGCCTCCCCTCCCAGCAACAGGGATATTCTACATCAGAGGGTGCTTCTGTGAGCTGTTTAAACTGTGTTTAATAGGGACTGTGCACTTTGTTTTTTGGCCAGGAGAGGGAGTAAAGTTGTATTCAAACAGTATTGTTAGATTTCAAGTTTGTGAGGCCTTTACCTGCAGAAATCCAAAGTGTGGATTGAGCCTGTCTGTCTCCTAGGAGATTCTGGACAGGAGAAGCAGCTTCCAACTCCCTGGGCAGCAAACCTTGTCTGAGGTTGCTGGGACCTTATATAGTCTGCTAGTGGCTGCTACATGTATACACTGATTGGTGGTTGTATCTGATGTTTCTATTGGTTTGAGTTAGTGTCCTCATTGGTTGGGTATTTGAGGGTTCTGATTGGTTTCTGGATCTGTGATTCAATCAATGTAGGGTTGGGACTAGGGCTAGGGTTATGATTTCTATTGGAAGCAGGGACTAGGGCTTCCTGTTTTATTGGTTGTTGGGACTAAGGTGGAACTAGGACTAGGGTTAGGCCTTTAATTGGAAGTAGCGATTAGGGCTTCTGGTGTTATTGGTTGCTGGACTAGGTGTGGGACTAAGAGTAGGGTTAGGCTTTCTATTGGAAGTAGTGACTAGGGCTTCCCGTCCCATTGGTTGCTTGGACTAAGGTTGGGACTACTGGTAGGGCTAGGGCCTCTATTGGACATAGAGATCAGGGTTTTTTAACTGATTGGATGCTTGGAGTAGGGCTAAGATTGGCTGTAAGGTCCTGATCTCCTATTGGTTCTAGCTTTTAGGGCTAGTGTTGTGATTGGATAGTATTAGGGCTAGGGTTCCCATTGGCTGACGGGGTCACCTGATTACTAGGGGTATCAAAGGCCAGGGTTAGGGCGTCTCAGCCCGGGCGTCAAGGCTAAGGGCAGAGAGGACAAGGGTGAGTGCCTGTTTGAGCCTTTTAAGGGCAGAGAGGACAAGGGTGAGTGCCTGTTTGAGCCTGTTAAGGGCAGAGAGGACAAGGGTGAGTGCCTGTTTGAGCCTGTTCGAGACGGGCCAGGGCCAGGAATGCTGCCCATCTTCCCATTAATTAATGTGTCTATTACTTTTCTCCTGAAAAAGCATATCTAATGCACTACCCTATTTCACATCCGCTACCTCTATCAATATTTTTAATCTGCATATACTTACCTCCTTTATGCATCTATATACTCTCAATGTACTTATGGATCTATATATTTATCACTTTCTTCTAATTTAGCATTTTCAATGCACTACCCTATTTCTCAGCCTATACTTCCCTCAATATATCTTCTAGCCCAACTTTTTGACTCATCTCAAACTTCTTTCTACTACTTTTTCCAATTCACTACCCTATCTCACCCTATACATCTATCACTATATCCTCTACACCCACTCTCTCATTTATCGCAAACGCCATACCACTACTATGTTCCCCAAAATAACCCTTTCTTGACTCTCTCCTACTCTACCCCTCCTTGTATCTTCTGACACGTCCTTTACTGTACCAATGCCCAAGACAAACCTTTCTAAACTCTTCCCTCTGACTCTTCCCCTCCAAAACCCTTTTACTCATCAAAAAGCCTCCTCCTACTGCTATGACCTACAAAAAGAAATCCTTCACTCTTCTATCCCACAACTATCCTTTTCAATCAAAATAACAGACTAGCATGTTCACTTCACTAATTCCATATTCCACTATACTAATTTCACCACTAATCCTTTATGGGTTCCAGAGTAGCGTGCTACTCGCCAACAAAGCGCTTCAACACCCACCAGGGGTAACAGGCGCTATATGAATGCAAACCTTTCTTTCCCTTCTATCCCTCCACTATCCTTCTCACTCCAAATAACTGACTAATATCCACCACTCAAATTACTTTCATATTTCACCATACTAATTCACCACTAATCCTTTATGGGTTTCCGGAGTAGCGTGCTACTCGCCCAAAAAAAAAAGCAATTCAACACCCCATCAGGGGTTAGAAGCGCTATATATATGCAAACCTTTTTTCCTCTTCTATCCCTCCGCTATCCTTCTGAATCCAAATAACTGACTAACATATCCACCACTTAAAATTTACTTGCATGTTTCACTATACTAATTCAACACTAATCCTCTATGGGTCCCGGAGTAGCGTGCTACTCGCCGAAAAGCGCTTCGACGCCTCGTCAGGGGTAGTAAGCGCTATACAAATGCAATTACAATACAATACAATGTGTAGGTAAGGACGGGGAACCGCCCGTAGGAGCCGCTCCATAGTGGTACTGCCTGACGCGTTTCGAATCACCATATGATTCTCTTCAGAGGCTTTAATGGAACGGTGTGCGCAACCGCTAACCCACCTCCGACACCCCCCCCCAATGGGAGGTTCAAATGAAACTGTGCCTTCTGGGAAGTGTAGTGCTACTTACAGATGGACAACCTTGGAGCAGTGATATATATATATATATATATATTCACTGAAAAAACCATAGGTTTTAGGGACAGTTAGAGTTAGTTGGACATTGCACTCGTACAAAACCCGTGAAATTCCCCGTTATAGTTAGTCCAGCTAACTATAACTCGCGCCCCGCAATGCACTGCTGATGACGTCACATATTACATCACTCATGACATGGTCAGTGACATCACTGATGACATCACTGATGACATCTCAAATGACATCACTGATGACATCACTGATGACATCATCCAGTGTCTGTGTGTTTCTGTAAAGTTTAAATATTTTTAATATATATAGGAAAAGACGTATTGAAGAATGAGTGGGTGTGTAAGTGTCTGTATGGATGATTTAGTAGGTGCGTGACTGACTCTATAAGTGAGTGATTTAACGTATCTTACTGAATGCATGGGTTAGTGACTAAACTGGGTGAATGTCTGTATCCGTCTGTCTGTTGCTGTGTAAGTGGCTGCATGTGTTTGTGAATAGCTACATGAGTGTCTATATGAGTTATTGAATGCTTGTCTGAGTATCTGTATGGGTGCCTGAGTGTTTGTGTGGGAGGGGTGTGTGCAACTCTGTGCATAGATGTGTGAGTGGGTGATTCACTGGGTGGATGGTTTCAAGAGTGCAACTGTGATAGACTGTATGGGTGGGTAAGTGTGTGTAAGAGTGTGTTAGTGAGTGAATGTATGTCCCAGTGGTACATGTGTGAGTAACTACATATGTGAAAGGCAGTATATATGTGTGTTGGAGTATATAAATAGCTATAAGCGAGAGTGAGTGATTGTGATAGTGGCTGTATGGATGAGTGTGTGCTTGTATCAGTGATTGTATAAGAGCGTAAGAATGTGCTACTATTTGTATGAGTAAGTGAGCTGGTGTGTGTATAACTGTATAGGTGAGTAAATGGTAGTGTGTTTAATTATTTGCATGACTGACTAGGTGTGTGAGTACCTCTATGGATGAGTGGCGGTGTTTGAGTGTCTATATAGGAGTATGAGTGCATATGATAGTCCTGTACTGAGTGACCGTAAGTATGAGTGACTGTACGGGTGAGTGAGTGGATGTGTGCGTAGACCTAAGAATCAGTGAGTGGGTATGTAGTTATTGGTGTTGGAGTGTCTATGGTTTTGCGAATGGCAGTCTGTAATTTAGAGTGGGTGTATCAAAGGTTATATTAGAGTGTGAGGAGGTGCATCAGATTATCACGTGGATGATGTCATCAGTGATGTCATTTGAGATGTCATCAGTGATGTCACTGACCATGTCATGAGTGATGTAATATGTGACGTCATCAGCAGTGCATTGCGGGCGCGAGTTATAGTTAGCTGGACTAACTATAACGGGGAATTTCACGGGTTTTGTACGAGTGCAATGTCCAACTAACTATAACTGTCCCTAAAACCTATGGTTTTTTCAGTGAATTTCAAAGGTTTTTTAAATGCTAATTTGTAACTATAACGTCCCTGAAACCTATGGTTTTTTCAGTGAATTTCAAAGGTTTTTTAAATGCTAATTTGTAACTATAACATGTCTGAAACCTACAGTTTTTTCAGTGAATTTCAAAGGTTTTGTAAATGACAATTTTAAATGTATTAATTGTTATATAAATTTTTTTCATACTGTTTCCAAATTTTTAGAAACAATTTTTTTTTACATATTTTATTTTTTAAATTACATTGTAATTACATTATACATTACATTACAAAAAATACTTTCTCAGAATGAATTACTTTAGTTTAATTACTTTGCACATAGGCAATAGACTTTTAAGTACAGTAGTTACAGTTGTTGCAATGGGCAAACACATTTTCAAACACAATGCAACATTCAGCTCAATGTGAATTTCTAGTTAAATGCAATTAGTTACTTTATGGATTACTTTTCTAACCACATTACTGGATCCTAGATTCAGTCCTGGGACATCTCCTGTAAACAGTTGAGTAAAAGCGTTTTGGTTACAGTCGTGATTTTTAAGGAATATTATTGTACTTTAAAAAGTTCACACTTAGAAACTTTTTCTCATAGAATCACCAATGTTATCCTATGGAAGGAAATTCACTTAGAAGTTAAAAACTGTTATCGTTACTTTTTCTTACTCAGTGTTGGATCCTGGATCCAGCACTGGTGCATCTCCTGTAAACAGTTGAAAGAATGCGTTTAAGTCATACAGGCGATTTTTTAGGAATATTTGTAGTTTGTGAAAATCGACACTTTGAAACTTTTCTGCTGAAAACCAGACAATGGATTCCTATGGAAGGAAATTCAAGTTACTGGTAAGTACGGTTAAAATTACTTTTGAGGAACAGTACTGGGCTGAAAGATGCAGCACTGAGGTCTCTCCTGATAACAGGTGAGTAAATCGGAATTCGTATTTCGGCTGATTTTAGAGGAATATTTTAAAGTTCCAAAACTCCACACTTAGAAGAATTTCCAAGTGAAACCAGTCAATGTTAGCCTATGGAAGGAAATTCAAGTTACTGGTAAGTACGGTTAAAATTACTTTTCAGGACCAGTACTGGGCTGAAAGATGCAGCACTGAAGTCTCTCCTGATAACAGGTGAGTAAATCAGAATTCGGATTTCGGCTGATTTTAGAGGAATATTTGTATGTTTCAAAAATCAACACTTAGAAACTTTTTCAGCAAAAAGCAGGCAATGATATCCTATGGAAGGAAATTCAAGTTACTGGTAAGTACGGTTAAAATTACTTTTGAGGATCAGTACTGGGCTGAAAGATGCAGCACTGAGGTCTCTCCTGATAACAGGTGAGTAAATCGGAATTCGTAGTTCGGCTGATTTTAGAGGAATATTTTAAAGTTTCAAAACTCCACACTTAGAAGAATTTCCAAGTGAAACCAGTCAATGTTAGCCTATGAAGGAAATTCAAGTTACCGGTAAGTACGGTTAAAATTACTTTTCAGGACCAGTACTGGGCTGAAAGATGCAGCACTGAGGTCTCTCCTGATAACATGTGAGTAAATCGGAATTCGTATTTCGGCTGATTTTAGAGGAATATTTTAAAGTTCCAAAACTCCACACTTAGAAGAATTTCCAAGTGAAACTAGTCAATGTTAGCCTATGAAGAAAATTCAAGTTACCGGTAAGTACGGTTAAAATTACTTTTCAGGACCAGTACTGGGCTGAAAGATGCAGCACTGAAGTCTCTCCTGATAACAGGTGAGTAAATCAGAATTCGGATTTCGGCTGATTTTAGAGGAATATTTGTATGTTTCAAAAATCAACACTTAGAAACTTTTTCAGCAAAAAGCAGGCAATGATATCCTATGGAAGGAAATTCAAGTTACTGGTAAGTACGGTTAAAATTACTTTTGAGGATCAGTACTGGGCTGAAAGATGCAGCACTGAGGTCTCTCCTGATAACAGGTGAGTAAATCGGAATTCGTAGTTCGGCTGATTTTAGAGGAATATTTTAAAGTTCCAAAACTCCACACGTAGAAGAATTTCCAAGTGAAACCAGTCAATGTTAGCCTATGAAGGAAATTCAAGTTACCGGTAAGTACGGTTAAAATTACTTTTGAGGATCAGTACTGGGTTGAAAGATGCAGCACTGAGGTCTCTCCTGATAACAGGTGAGTAAATCGGAATTCGTATTTCGGCTGATTTTAGAGGAATATTTTAAAGTTCCAAAACTCCACACTTAGAAGAATTTCCAAGTGAAACCAGTCAATGTTAGCCTATGAAGGAAATTCAAGTTACCGGTAAGTACGGTTAAAATTACTTTTCAGGACCAGTACTGGGCTGAAAGATGCAGCACTGAGGTCTCTCCTGATAACATGTGAGTAAATCGGAATTCGTATTTCAGCTGATTTTAGAGGAATATTTTAAAGTTCCAAAACTCCACACTTAGAAGAATTTCCAAGTGAAACTAGTCAATGTTAGCCTATGAAGGAAATTCAAGTTACCGGTAAGTACGGTTAAAATTACTTTTGAGGATCAGTACTGGGCTGAAAGATGCAGCACTGAGGTCTCTCCTGATAACAGGTGAGTAAATCGGAATTCGTATTTCGGCTGATTTTAGAGGAATATTTTAAAGTTCCAAAACTCCATACTTAGAAGAATTTCCAAGTGAAACCAGTCAATGTTAGCCTATGAAGGAAATTCAAGTTACCGGTAAGTACGGTTAAAATTACTTTTGAGGATCAGTACTGGGCTGAAAGATGCAGCACTGAGGTCTCTCCTGATAACAGGTGAGTAAATCGGAATTCGTATTTCGGCAGATTTTAGAGGAATATTTGCACAATGGTGAAGGGAGGGGGTGGGGCCTGAGGTGGCATCTGTGCAAACGCGCCCGTGGCGCGTTTTAAGTTGGGGGATTAAGTCCCCTTGAATCATGAGGGTCCCTACGGGCCAACTAGCCCACCAGGAACCTCCAGTATGCGCCAGGGGCTGCGTTGCAGAGACATGTACAGAGGCCACACCCCTTTTACACCTCTCTGCAGCGCAGCTCTGTGGCGCTTTCTGGACGTACCTGTTGGGCTAGTTGGCCCTCAGGGACCCTCAGGATTGAAGAGGATTTAATTCCCCATCTTAAAACGCGCCAGGGGCCTGTTTGCACACATGTCACCTGAAGCCCCGCCCTCCCTTCACCACTGTGCAATCGCGCCCGTGGCGCATTTTAAGTCGGGGGATTAACTCCCTTGAATCCTGAGGGTCCCTGGAGTCCAACTAGCCCACCATGTTCCTCCAAAGCGCCACAGAGTTGCGTTGCAGAGAGGTGTAAAAGGGGCATGGCCTCTGTACACCTCTCTGCAAGGCAGCTCCCTGGCGCATACTGGAGGTTCCTGGTGGGCTAGTTGGCCCCCAGGGACCCCCAGTATTCAAGGGGAATTGTTCTCTCTGCAAACGCGCCAGGGGGCGCGTTTGCAGAGTGGTGAAGGAAGGGGCGGGGCCTGCGGGCCCGATCGTTTTTTTTTTCCCTGAAGGGGGCCGTGTGGCCCCCCTTCCTTTTTCCTATTTTTAGGCCCCGGGGACCCCATCCCCCGGGGCCTGGCCTCTCATTGGGACTGTGGGGGTCCCCAAACCCCCACAGTCCCGCCGGCTCCCCGTGTCCTACGGGAGCCGGCATTGCTACACATGGGGAGCTGCTAAGATGCTGCTCCCCATGTGGAAAGCAGTCGGCTTTGGATATTGGAAGAGAGAGCAGGTTTCCTGCTCTCTTCCAATATCCAAAGCAGTTTGCAATGGCAGGACGGGAGCCGCGAGGCTCCCGTCCTGTCATTGCAAACAGCAGTGTCCCGGGGTAGGCACCCGGGACACTGCAGGAGCCGGCCCTGGGGGTGGTGGTCCCCAGGGCCATCAAGGCTTCCAGGAGGGGCCGCGCGCCCCCTCCCTACATTTTGAAAGCCCCGGGAGGTGGTGGTCCCCTGGGCTCTGGGGTCCAAAACGGACCCCCATTTTAATTTTTCTTAGTGCCCCGGGGAGGTGGTGGTCTCGGGCGTGTGGGGGCTGGAGCCCCCCACACAGGTTTTTAATTTTAAAAAAGAAGCCCTGGGGAGGTGGTGGTCCTCGGGGCTGCGGGAGGGCTCAGAGCCCTCCCGCTCATTATACATAAAGCCCCGGGGGTGGTGGTCCTCGGGCTTGGGGGCCCTTAGAGGCCCCCACACATAAAATTAACCCCCCAGCATGCCCTCGGGACTTGGCCCACCCGGGGGCTGACTAACATCGAAGCGCGGGAGACCGCGCTCGATTTTTTTTTTTTTCGGCAGGGTTCGCGCTCCCTGAGCGCATCCTGCCGATTTTTAAAAAAAAAATATTTTTTTTGCCCAGGGGTCCTTGTGGGACCCCCTGAGCAGACCTAGGGGTCAGGGTGTTTCTACCCTGCTCCCTTTGTGCGCTTATGCACTTAGTTTCTGTCCCTCGGTTCTACCGAGGGATAAATGGCTGCCAACACTTCCTGATTTGGAGTGTTGACAGCCAATTAACATAAAGCTCGTGCTCGGGAGGATCCGCGGCCCTAGATATACCTATCTTTTTTCTTTTGATTTTCTCAGCAACTACTGAACGGATTTACACCATTTAACAAAAAGGGTTCTTTCTGAACCAAGAACTACCTCTTTGCCAAATTTGGTGTAATTCCGTTCAGCAGTTCGGGCTGTAGCCGTGTCTAAAGTTTCCTATGGAAAATTGCATGGGGAAAACGCGTTTTGGGACCCCCTTTTTCTCGGCCCCCGCTTGACGAATCCCCCGAGACTTTCAGGGTAGGAGCGGACCGGAGCGCCCCACAAAGTTTGGAAAATTTTGCGAAGATACGTCAACCGGCAAGAGAGTTATTTCAAATAGAATGTCGTGGATTTCCTATGGATAATAGGTTGTAACTATAACTATCTACTGGCTGACCGCCAGTAGATAATATATATATATATATATATATATATATATATATATATATATATATATATATATATATATACATATATATATATATCCAAGTATTACCGTTTCTCTCCACCACAATCCTTGGTAAAAACGGGTACGGACCACAAAGTTCGGTGCTCATAAATATTTAATAGTGCAAGTCGCCATGACGCGTTTCAGCCCTTCCTCGGGCCTTGATCACATGACATAGTTTTACATTTTCATAGGCTATTTAAAGTGATTAGTGCAAGCGTAATCATTGACACGTGATATTTCAATACCACAAACATGAACGAAAGACTGTATAATTTAAGTTTATAAAAAGCATGTTGTAAAAGCATTTGAATAAAAGGCATTTTATAAAAAGCATTTTGTAAGCATTTTTAGGGAACTTTTACATTTTAACAAACTCAATCTTGGGTGGTAAATTTCATGTAGTAAAATTATTCCCCATATTCCTGAATGCTATTCCTTATATTCTTCATTATTATTATTAAAATTGTATGTTATTGCCGATATATTTTTAAAGTTCCTGATTATGTCAAAACCACTTATGCTTAAAAAAAACATTGTGCAAAATAGTGCTAAAGTGCTAACGTGAGAATATATTAAAAATACCAGTGTTATTTATCTTAATAAATCGCATAATGCCAATTTGTCTTAGCATTAAAATTGCCACAGCTGTTACTTTATAATCAATTAAATGAAGGTACTGGAGCCCCAGTTACCAATTCAGAATAAGTTTCTAGCTAAATGATGGTTTACTTGGTGTCTACTGTGTTTGTTTCTATTCATTTAATATTATACATTTTACATTACGCTCTTCATTATTTGTAGTATCACATTTCGTTCTATGAGGTTTAAATACCCAGTGTGATAAGTTTGTGGATTAAGACTCAGTGAAGTTGTTGAAGTTATACTTATTTATGAATCTCATGGTATTACCGATACCATCAATGATATTATTGTATTCCACCTTCAAATACTTTAACATACATGGCAATTCATATAAAATACGCAATATAATATGATCCATAATAGATATAATTTGCTCAAATATAGATGCATGCATATGTATATACAAATATAGAATAAGAGACCAAAATGTTAAAAATATTTGATAAACATAAATTAAAATTCATAGTCACAGAACATCAGACACCAAATAAAAACGTCCTCCTGCATATAGTCTTAATCCTCGCTAAAATTTTGCTATGAATATATTTACTTTCATTTCTACTAAAATTTTGCTAAAATTTATTGATCAGATGTTAAAACAGTTAAAGACAAGTAAAAGGTCCTCTGTTACATTTAACCCTGCAGGCTGTTTAGTATTAAGTTCCAAAATATATCTAGTTTCTAGCTGGCGTAATTTTTGTTCTCTATTACCGCCCCTTCTACTCGGTGGTATGGAGTCAATAACGAAATATCTGAGATCCTGGCTTCTAGACTGATGATTACTCTTAAAATGGCGTGCCACAGGGTAGGTATTGTTCTGATTATTAATTGCCCTCAAGTGCTGTAGAATCCTCTTATGCACTTGTAACTTAGTGCTCCCTACATATTTTAGGTTGCATGGGCATGATAAGACATATACTGCAAATTCTGTTTTACAGGTAAGTAGCTTTGTTATTTTATGGCTTCTGTTACTGAATGGGGTAGTATAAGTTGTCTTATTCTCCCCTTGTTGGCACGCCTTACAGGTTTTGCATTTAAAAAACCTGTGTGTGTTTGTAACCAATTAGTTGCCTCTATGATCTCAGGGTTAGTTTTTACTAGATCATCTCGCATGGAACGTCCCCTGCTGTATGTGATGGATGGCCTTTTGGGTAATTGTGGACCAATTACTGGATCATTAAGAACCAAAGGCCAATTGCGAGAAATGATGGACTGGAGCTGTTTATGTTGCTGGCTGTATTGAATAATGATTCTAAATTCTTTTTTGGTTTCATCAATCCTAATATCTGTTCTGAGTGAGGTTTCATCATGGCTTGTCAGTTTCTCAGTTAACAGATCATGTCTACTTTTGCGCATAGATTTTAAAATTGCGTTATTAATGATTTGTCTAGAGTATCCCCTATCTAGGAATCGCAACTTGCTTTCAGTTTGCGCTACCCTCAAGTCACTTTCATTACTATGGATACGCCTCAAACGAAGCATTTCCCATAGGGGATACTGGTCACTAAATGTTTTACATGAGCACTACTCGCGTGGAGGGTAGAATTTCCGGCCGTTCTCCTTGCGGTATAGTTTTGTTTCTATCTTATTCTTTGATATGTATACATTAGTATCCAAAAAACTGACTTGTGTTTTGCTGATGTTTGCTGTAAAATGCAAGTTTAAGTTGTTTACATGTATAGCTTGCACAAACTCTTGAGCCTCACTGACTTTGCCATCCCATATAATGAACAGATCGTCAATAAAACGTAACCATAATTTCACCTTAGTTCTCATTATCACTTGATGTTCTGTCATGAGGACCAGCTCCTCCCACCAACCCATGTGCAAACACGCATAGCTGGGGGAAAAGCTGGCCCCCATCGCCACTCCTCGTGTTTGTTTGTATAACAAGTTATTAAACATAAAAATATTGTTCATCAAACAAAATTCAACCATCTCAATTATCATCATATTGTGTTCCACAGTACTATCCAATTTCTTTTTCAGAAAATAGTCTAAAGCTCGTAGTCCGTCTGTGTGCTTAATACTGGTGTACAACGAACTTACGTCAAGTGCTAGAAACAAATAACTCTGTTGCCATTCAAAATCTTTGAGTTTTCTCAAAAATCGCTAGTGTCACTCACATATGATGGCCATGCTTTGACTAAGTTCTGAAGAAAGTGATCCACATATTGCGATGTGTGTTCCAGTATCCCATTCCTGGCAGAAATTATGGGCCTCCCTGGTGGATTAAGAGGGTCTTTGTGGACTTTAGGTATGAAATATATGGTTGGAACAACAGGATGGTCGTTTTTTAAGAATTTGAATTCCTGTATGGTAATCAATTTATTGTTTTTCCATGTCGACAACTTCACATAGAAACTAGCATACATAGTTTTTAATTCAGATCCACTGCTCCGGGTGTAGCATGTTCTATCCTTTAGCTGATTGTAAGCTTCTTTAGAATAATTTTCCTTAGTCATCAAGACAATGTTCCCTCCTTTGTCTGAATTGCGAATCACAACTTTATTGTTTTCTTTTAGTTTTTTCATGAGTTCACTGTAGCTGTGATTTTGTTTATTGAACTTGAATTTAGTGTGATTCGTCTTCATATTCAACTCTTTTAACTGCTCAATTACCCGCTCGTGAAATATATCAATAGAGTCTCGAATCATGATTGGATTAAATGTTGATTTTGGTTTGAAATCAGTTGATGGGCATGGAGTTAGGGCCTTTTTTCTATGATGGTCATGTTGACTTGATACTGATGGCAATGTGTCAATTATATCTTGTTCAGAGTCACTGTGTGATTCATTGCTGTCCCATAGTTCCTGTATTTCATTCATAAATTATGCATCAGATTGTGTAGATGTACTTGAGTTTTCCATATTTATTCCTTCCCTAGTGGATGCGCTCAACTGGCTTTCATCTTTTTTGTTTAGTAGATGGAATTTTTTGAGTTTTAGTTTTCTTGTACTCTTGAAGATGTCCAGCCTTGTTCTAGAGTAATTAAAATTATTAGCCGGGCAGTATGTTAGACCCAAACTCAAAATGCGCTTGTCATTGTCACTTAGTTCTATATTAGACAGGTTAATAATCGTTTTGTTGATGTTTGTCATGTCAGTTATTTGCCTTTCCGCCAACCGCCTCGTTTTCTTTGAGTTATTCCTGATTGCGTTGGCCTTTCTTCGTTGCTTGCGCTTGTAGTTTTTGCTTGGCCATAGTTGGTTCTTTGTACGCATGGGCGTAGGGTTTGTCTCCTGTCTTCGCATAAAAACCTAGTTCCTCATCAAATGTACATTTTTGTCTTGATTGATTTATATCCATGTTTGATTCCCGCTCAGACTCACTGTCCGGGGCAGAGCTTAAGTCAGATTGTGAGGTACTTGAGGCGGCCTGGCCTATCCTTGTTGTATTTGATCTTATTGTAGTAGTTTTCTTATCTTTGGTCGATCTCATTGCCTCGTATTTTTTCGAGAAGGTAAAGATTTGGCCTACCTCATAGTCGGTTTTATCCCGATGAAATTTGTAAGTTTTTCTTTCCTTTATTTTGTCCTCTTCCTTTTTCAGCCCGAGTGTCATTTCTTGCCGCAGCTTAGTCTTTTCTTCGGCATGTCCCATATTATCAAGCTCTTCATTGATTTTAGCTATTTCCTCCAATAGCGCAGCCCGATCTATATCGGCATATTTAATAAGTATTCTTATTAATCGTTTGGAGGATTCCAGATTACATTCCGCCCATTCACGCATCATTAATGGGTTTGCTGTTTCATAACTAGGTGCTAGGAGTATCCTTAATCCCCGTGGGACCCTATCAACATCTAGGTACCTTTGCAGGGAACGAGACTCCCACCATTTGCTTTGCTCAGAACGCATTTTTTTCTCTAATATTTTGAATTTCTCTTTAATTGTTATATTCTGTTCATTAGTTGCTGTAGTTGTACTGGTATTACTTGTCACAGTCCGGCAGTCATCGAACATTTCCAATGCTGCGGCTTCCCTTTCCCGAACTATGTCAGCCGACATTGCACAATTTGATTTGAAAATGAAAGTGGTTACGAGAGTAACGTCTCTGTCAATGCAGTTTCGCACCCCCGACCAGCACTCCTCTCACCCCGTTTCTGCCTTAATGTTCACGTACCTGAGTTGTCACTCGATTCGTCCGATTCCTCCGAGTCGGTCCGTTTCCAGTTTACTCAGGACTAGTGTTGCATTCACGGCTACAGGGGGTCCGATTGCACAACTCCTTCCGGGTTCAACTTTGAATTTCCTGGGGTTCCCGGAAATCTGGTCTCTCCTAGTGCGTCGTCCCAATCCGAGAGGGGGTCCGTTAAAATGCCGAAAAGAGACTCCGTCGGCTTGTAGTATCCAAGTATTACTGTTTCTCTCCACCACAATCCTTGGTAAAAACGGGTACGGACCACAAAGTTCGGTGCTCATAAATATTTAATAGTGCAAGTCGCCATGACGCGTTTCAGCCCTTCCTCGGGCCTTGATCACATGACATAGTTTTACATTTTCATAGGCTATTTAAAGTGATTAGTGCAAGCGTAATCATTGACACGTGATATTTCGATACCACAAACATGAACGAAAGACTGTATAATTTAAGTTTATAAAAAGCATGTTGTAAAAAGCATTTGAATAAAAGGCATTTTATAAAAAGCATTTTGTAAGCATTTTTAGGGGAACTTTTACATTTTAACAAACTCAATCTTGGGTGGTAAATTTCATGTAGTAAAATTATTCCCCATATTCCTGAATGCTATTCCTTATATTCTTCATTATTATTATTAAAATTGTATGTTATTGCCGATATATTTTTAAAGTTCCTGATTATGTCAAAACCACTTACGCTTAAAAAAACATTGTGCAAAATAGTGCTAAAGTGCTAACGTGAGAATATGTTAAAAATACCAGTGTTATTTATCTTAATAAATCGCATAATGCCAATTTGTCTTAGCATTAAAATTGCCACAGCTGTTACTTTATAATCAATTAAATGAAGATACTGGAGCCCCAGTTACCAATTCAGAATAAGTTTCTAGCTAAATGATGGTTTACTTGGTGTCTACTGTGTTTGTTTCTATTCATTTAATATTATACATTTTACATTACGCTCTTCATTATTTGTAGTATCACATTTCGTTCTATGAGGTTTAAATACCCAGTGTGATAAGTTTGTGGATTAAGACTCAGTGAAGTTGTTGAAGTTATACTTATTTATGAATCTCATGGTATTACCGATACCATCAATGATATTATTGTATTCCACCTTCAAATACTTCAACATACATGGCAATTCATATAAAATACGCAATATAATATGATCCATAATAGATATAATTTGCTCAAATATAGATGCATGCATATGTATATACAAATATAGAATAAGAGACCAAAATGTTAAAAATATTTGATAAACATAAATTAAAATTCATAGTCACAGAACATCAGACACCAAATAAAAACGTCCTCCTGCATATAGTCTTAATCCTCGCTAAAATTTTGCTATGAATATATTTACTTTCATTTCTACTAAAATTTTGCTAAAATTTATTGATCAGATGTTAAAACAGTTAAAGACAAGTAAAAAGGTCCTCTGTTACATTTAACCCTGCAGGCTGTTTAGTATTAAGTTCCAAAATATATCTAGTTTCTAGCTGGCGTAATTTTTGTTCTCTATTACCACCCCTTCTACTCGGTGGTATGGAGTCAATAACGAAATATCTGAGATCCTGGCTTTTAGACTGATGATTACTCTTAAAATGACGTGCCACAGGGTAGGTATTGTCCTGATTATTAATTGCCCTCAAGTGCTGTAGAATCCTCTTATGCACTTGTAACTTAGTGCTCCCTACATATTTTAGGTTGCATGGGCATGATAAGACATATACTGCAAATTCTGTTTTACAGGTAAGTAGCTTTGTTATTTTATGGCTTCTGTTACTGAATGGGGTAGTATAAGTTGTCTTATTCTCCCCTTGTTGGCATGCCTTACAGGATTTGCATTTAAAAAAACCTGTGTGTATTTGTAACCAATTAGTTGCCTCTATGATCTCAGAGTTAGTTTTTACTAGATCATCTCGCATGGAACGTCCCCTGCTGTATGTGATGGATGGCCTTTTAGGTAATTGTGGACCAATTACTGGATCATTAAGAACCAAAGGCCAATTGCGAGAAATGATGGACTGGAGCTGTTTATGTTGCTGGCTGTATTGAATAATGATTCTAAATTCTTTTTGGTTTCATCAATCCTAATATCTGTTCTGAGTGAGGTTTCATCATGGCTTGTCAGTTTCTCAGTTAACAGATCATGTCTACTTTTGCGCATAGATTTTAAAATTGCGTTATTAATGATTTGTCTAGAGTATCCCCTATCTAGGAATCGCAACTTGCTTTCAGTTTGCGCTACCCTCAAGTCACTTTCATTACTATGGATATGCCTCAAACTAAGCATTTCCCCATAGGGGATACTGGTCACTAAATGTTTTACATGAGCACTACTCGCGTGGAGGGTAGAATTTCCGGCCGTCTCCTTGCGGTATAGTTTTGTTTCTATCTTATTCTTTGATATGTATACATTAGTATCCAAAAAACTGACTTGTGTTTTGCTGATGTTTGCTGTAAAATGCAAGTTTAAGTTGTTTACATTTATAGCTTGCACAAACTCTTGAGCCTCACTGACTTTGCCATCCCATATAATGAACAGATCGTCAATAAAACGTAACCATAATTTCACCTTAGTTCTCATTATCACTTGATGTTCTGTCATGAGGACCAGCTCCTCCCACCAACCCATGTGCAAACACGCATAGCTGGGGGAAAAGCTGGCCCCCATCGCCACTCCTCGTGTTTGTTTGTATAACAAGTTATTAAACATAAAAATATTGTTCATCAAACAAAATTCAACCATCTCAATTATCATCATATTGTGTTCCACAGTACTATCCAATTTCTTTTTCAGAAAATAGTCTAAAGCTCGTAGTCCGTCTGTGTGCTTAATACTGGTGTACAACGAACTTACGTCAAGTGCTAGAAACAAATAACTCTGTTGCCATTCAAAATCTTTGAGTTTTGTCAAAAATCGCTAGTGTCACTCACATATGATGGCAATGCTTTGACTAAGTTCTGAAGAAAGTGATCCACATATTGCGATGTGTGTTCCAGTATCCCATTCCTGGCAGAAATTATGGGCCTCCCTGGTGGATTAAGAGGGTCTTTGTGGACTTTAGGTATGAAATATATGGTTGGAACAACAGGATGGTCGTTTTTTAAGAATTTGAATTCCTGTATGGTAATCAATTTATTGTTTTTCCATGTCGACAACTTCACATAGAAACTAGCATACATAGTTTTTAATTCAGATCCACTGCTCCGGGTGTAGCATGTTCTATCGTTTAGCTGATTGTAAGCTTCTTTAGATATATATCTTCACTGAAAAAACCATAGGTTTCAGGGACATTATAGTTAGGTATTACCATTTAAAAAAACCTTTGAAATTCACTGAAAAAAACAAAGGTTACAGGGACATTATAGTTACATTTGCTGACATTTCACTCATACAAAACCAGAGAAATTCAGCCGTTATAGTTAGCTGAGCTAACTATTACTTGCGCCCCCACAATGTACTGCTGATTCCGTCACATATTACATCACTCATGACATGGTCAGTGACATCACTGATGACATCACTCATGACATCTCAAATGACATCACTGATGACATTATCCAGTGTTTTTTGAATGTTTATGAGTTTTAAATATATATACCAAGGTGTTTTGATGAATCATTGGATGTATGAGTGCCTGTATCGATGCTTCAGTAGGTGTGTGACTGACTGTATCAGTGAGTGATTAGGTGTTTTAGTGAATGTATGGGTCACCGACAAGGTTGTCCGAATGTCTGTATCAGTCTGTCAGTTGGTGTTGAAGTGGCTGTATGGGTTGGTGAGTGGGTATGTGAGGTGCTCTAGGGGAGATTGATTTGTTGTGTGAGTACCTGTATGGGTTGTTCAGTGTCTGTGTGGTTGGGTGAGAGGGTGTGTGACTGGATGGATGAGTCAGTGCGGGAGTCAGTGGGTATATGGGTTAGTGAGTATAAGTGAAGGGTTGCATAAATGACTGAGTGTGTCTATGGCTGTGTCGGTGAGTGAATGGATGTGTCAGTGGTATATGGGTGAGTAAGTGGATATATGAAAGGCAGTATAAGTAAGTGTTGGAGTATATCAGTGACTGTATGTGTGAGTGATGGATTGTGATAGTGATGGTGGCTGTATGCATTAGTGAGTGCGTGTGTGAGGGTCTGTATGGGTCACTGATTATATGTTAGCATCTGTATGAGTAAGTGAGTGGGTGTGTGTATAACTTTGTAGGTGAGTAAATGCCTGTCTGCTTGACTCTATAGGTGAGTGACTAGGTTTGTGAGTACCTCTATGAGTGACTGACAGTGTGTGAGTGGCTGTATGGCTGTATGAGTGGATATATCAGTGGCTGTATTAGTGAGTGAGTTGGTATACAAGTGGTTGTATGGGTGACTGAGTGGATGTGTGTGTAGACCTATTAATCAGTGAGTGGATATGTAAGTACTGGTATGGGCGTGTCAATGATTTCAAGAATGGTAGTGTGGAAGTTGTACTGGGTGTATGAAAGGTTACATGGGGTGAGTTGGTGCGTCAGAGATTCTGTGGATGATGTCATCAGTGATGTCATTTGAGATTTCATCAGTGATGTCATTAGTGATGTCACTGACCATGTCATGAGTGATGTTATATGTGACGTCATCAGCAGTGCATTGTGGGGGTGCGAATAATAGTTAGCTCAGCTAACTATAACGGCTGAATTTCTTAGGTGTTGTACGAGTGAAATGTCAGCCTAACTATAACATCCCTGTAACCTTTGGTTTTTTCAGTGAATTTCTAAGGTTTTTTAAATGCTCATACCCAACTATAACGTCTCTGAAACCTGTGGTTTTTTCATTGAATTTCTAAAGTTTTTTAAATGCTAATTTCTAGCTATAATGTCCCTGAAACCTGTGTTTTTTTCAGTGAATATCTAAGGGTTTTTAAGTAGCAGTCTCGTTTGCAGACTGGTGGAGAAAGGGGGCTGGGCCTCCAACCACCGCCCAGGAATTCTGCTGTGTAAGACTTACAGGAGCTACCAGGAGGGCTTCTTGGCCCCCAAGGCCCCTCAGCAGTAAAGTGCACTTCATCCCCCGACCAGTAGTGTGCCAGGAGGCGCGTTTGCAGAGTGGTGGAGAAAGGGGGGCATGGCCTCCGAAGACCTCTTAGCAATCGCACTGCGTGGAACTTACTGTAGGTAACATGAGGAGCAGTTGGCCCCCAGGGACATACTGTGGGGCCAACTACCCCTCCTATTACCTCCACTAAGTCCCACACAGCAGGATTGCTGAGTTCTGAAAGCAGGCCACGCTCCCTTTCTCCACCAGTATGCAAACGCGCTTCCTGGTGCGCTCTTGGTTGGGAGACGAAGTCCACTTCGCTGCTGGGGGTCCTTAGGGGCCAACTAGCCTACCTGTTACCTCCAGTAAGCCCCACACAGTGGGATTGCTGAGAGGTGGTTACAGAGCACGTCCCCTTTCTCCACCACTCTGCAAACGCGCCTCCTGGCATCCTCTTGCTTCTTGAGGGTCCCTGGGGGCCAACTAGCCTACCTGTTACCTCCAGTAAGCCCCACACAGCAAGACTGCTGAGAGGTCACGCCCCTTTTCTACACCACTCTGCAAACGCACCTCCTGGTGCACTTCTGCTTGGGGGATGAAGTCCACTTTAGTCCTGAGGTCCTCAAGCCACAAGGGGACCTCATCGCCCCACCAGCAGTGTGCCAAGAGGCGTGTTTGCAGAGTGGTGTAAATAGGGGCATGGCCTCCGACCACCTCTCAGCAATCCCACTGTGTGGGGCTTACTGGATGTACCTGGTGGGCTAGTTGGCCTCTAAGGACCCTCAGCAGCGACGGGGACTTCATCCCCCAATCAAGAGCCCGCCAGGAGGGGCCTTTGCAGAGTAATGCAGAAAGGGGGTGGGGCCTCCGGCGAGTTGCCAGTTCCTATTTTTTTTTTAAATTTAGGAAAGGGGGCTGTGTTGCCCCCCTTCCCTTGGTGCTTTTGGGCCACAGGGACCCCATTCCCGGGGCCCATGCATGGTGCTCCCTCCATGCCATAGCAAACTGCAATGTCCCAGGGGTTGGCACCCCGGGGCATTGCTGGAGCCGGCCCTGGGAGGTGGTGGTCCCCAGGGCCATGGAGAGCTCCCATCTTCTTTGTAGCCTCGGGGAGGTGGTGGTCCCCAGGGCCGGGGGTCCGCAATGGACCCCCGCATTTAATTAATTGGTGCCCCGGGGAGGTGGTGGTCCCCGGGTCAGTGTGGGGGGACTCGAGCCCCCCCACACTTTATTTTTTAAGATAGCCCCTCAGAGGTGGTGGTCCCTGAGGCTGGGGGCCTCCGTCTTTATTTATTTTGTGCCCCGGGGATGTGGCGGTCCCGGGCCTCCATGGGGGGCTGGAGCCCCCCCATGGATCTTTTGAATGTAGCCTCGGGGATGTGGTGGCTGCGAAGGGGCCACGTGGCCCCCTGCATTTAACAAAATTAGCCCAGGGGAGGTGGTGGTCCCTGGGGCTGCGTGGGAGGCAGAAGCCCCCACGCATTTTTTTTTTTTTTAAAAACCCCTGGGAGGTGGTGGTACCCAGGGCTGCAGGGGTCCCATGTGGCCCCCTGCATTTAATAAATATACCCCGGGGATGTGGCTGTCCCCGGGGCTGCAGGGGTCCGCTTGGTCCCCGCAACTATTTACATATTTGCCCCCGGGACCTGGCCCACCCGGGGGCCTAATTGAACCGTGCTTTGTTTTTTAAAAAACATTTCAGCGGGATTCGCGGACCCTACGGGACCCTACGCGACTCCCGCTGAACATTTAAAAAAACAAATGCTTTTTTTGGCCCTGGGGGTACTTGAGTTTCTACCCTGCCCTCTTTTCTTAATTTTCCACAAATCTTTTTTACCTTTTTTCTTGTGACTCGGTTCAACTGAGTCACAAGATGGCTGCCAACACTTCCTGGTTTGAAGTGTTGGCAGCCAATCAGATCTCTGGCACGAGATCGGGAGGGTTTGCGGATCCTCTGCGGCCATATTTGTATTTCTGAGAAATGTTTACATTTCTCAGGAACTACTGAACATATTTACACCATTTAACAAAAAGAGTGCTTTCTGAACCAAAAGCTACCTTTTTGCCAAATTTAGTGTAATTCCTTTTAGCAGTTCGGGCTGTAGCCATGTCTAAAGTTTCCTATGGAAATTAACATGGAGAAAACACATTTTGGGACACCCCCTTTTTTCTCGGCCCCCGCTTGACGAATCAACCTGAAGCTTTCTAACACAGCAGCTGACCAGACCGCCCCATTAGTTTTTTTTTAAAATTGTTTTTTTAAACTAATAGTTTTTAAAATTTTGAGAAGATCCGTCAAATGGCGCCAAAGATATTGGCAAAATAAAAAAGCTTTTTGAATAGAAACAAGGTCCTAACTATAACTACCTACTGGCAACCGCTAGTAGGTAATATGTGCATACATATATATATAACCTACTGGCGGTCGCCAGTAGGTAGTTATAGTTTGGACCTAGTTTCCATAGGAAGAACATTTTTTGTTTTGCCAATAACTTTTGCCCTGCTTGACGAATTTTCACCAAATTTTCAAAACATATATTTTATTCGGTTCAGCGGCTGTGTTGAAAGTTTCAGGGTGAGCTGTCAAGCGGGGTAGAGAAAAAGGGGGGGGCTAAAATGCATTTCCCCCATGTTAATTCCCACAGGACCTTTGAACAAGCCTACAGCCCGAACTGCTGGATGGAATTACACCAACTGTAGCAGAAATGTAGATTTGGTTAAGCAGATCAAGCTTTTTGTGATTTGGTGTAAATCCGTTCAGTAGTTTTAGAGATATTTAAGGTAAAAAAATATAGATATTAGTGAATCGGATCCGACAGTCCCCGTGCTTAAATCTGATTGGCTGTCAATACTTCTACTCGGAAGTGTTGGCGGCCATCTTGGGACTCGACTTGCGCTAGGGTAGGGACACTCTGAGCCCCTAGCCATGATGCAGGGGTCCACAAGAGACCCCACCATGGATAAAAAGCATTTTTAAAAAAAACAAATCTCGGAAACATCTGCAAACCTATTTGTAGATTTTTCAGATTTTTTTTTAAAAACACGGTCTCCTGCGTTTTTCCTTTATTTTGCCCATGGGCTTATGGTAGCCCGGAGACCGCCACCTCACCGGAGCAAAGTTGTTAAATTAGTGGTGGGAGGCCCGTGCGGTCCCCTCGCAGCCCCGGGGGGACTGCC
This sequence comes from Calotriton arnoldi, assembly GCA_963921515.1. NCBI lineage: Eukaryota > Metazoa > Chordata > Amphibia > Caudata > Salamandridae > Calotriton > Calotriton arnoldi. Next base: position 26,955 of record CAWUFW010022096.1, on the reverse strand, counting down.
ACCTCCCCGGGGCAAAGTTGTGAAATAAATGTGGGGAGGCCCACACACCACCCCTGCAGCCCCGGGGACCACCACGTCTATGGAGCAAAGTTGTTAGAGTAATGCGGGGGTGCATGGTCCCCTCGGAGCCCCAGGGACCGCCACCTCCCTGGAACAAAGTTGTTAAATTAATGCGGGGGCCCGTGCGGACCCCCGCAGCCCCTGGGACAGCCACCTCCCCAGGGCTGAAATAAATTAATGTAGGGGATCCATCAAAGACCCCCGGGGACCGCCACCTCCACGGGGCAAAGTTTTGCGTTGGAAGGGGGCCGCGTAGCCCCCCCTCATAGACCCATATATGGCCCTGGGGACCACCACCCCGAGGGCCGGCTCTTGCTACTTCCAAATGGGTGGGTCCCTGTATGGGGGAGAACTATGGGGACACAAGAAGGTCACAGCCCTAGAGGTGAGGGAGAACAAATTCATACGATCCTTGGTGAACCTTCCCACTAGCGCCCCCACTCCAACCATTGCGGCTGTATTTGGGCCAAAGGTCCATTGCCCATAAAGCAGCCCTTAGACCTCTGATGTACTAGAGACGGCTATGGACCTCAGCAGACCTAGCTATGTATTGGGAGGGCCTGGAAGAACTCCTCCGGCAGCCCAGGGCCTTTAAGATCCCCAGCAAGGACATATAAAGACCCTCCTGGTTAAGATGGGGTGTGAGCACTTGTGGTTTAACCCAGGAGCTTGGACCAATACGACATAGTCTGCACTCAAGGGGATGTACTGGAGGTACGTAGAAGGGGAATTGAGCAGGACATGAAGTCTGGGAACCTTGACACAAGCCTTTTTGGAATTCAAGGATTTCTTCCCTATGGAAGAGTACATGGATGGGTTCCATTGAACCCCCATTGGCAAGAACCCTGTACTTCAAATTTCATCTTGGGATTCTACCATTGCATACTTTTACAGTCAATTGGAGGTCCTGTGGTAGTGAACGTAATTTGACATACCCTTTTTGTCCCCATGCGAAGGAATGTATCAACCATGTATTATTTTTCTGCCAGCGATATTCAAATAATAGGAAAAAATGGATACTCCCACTTTGTCGGAGTATTGGGATTAGGAACTATAGGGTTGCCTCTAGAATCTTTAGATCGGACACAACAACATTGATTGTGTTTGTTTTGTCCCATTTTGTTAATGGGGGTATGGAGAATCAGGCAGAGTAGTGTTGATCTCTGAGATCTAAATTGTATCATTTATTGCTGCTAGTTATGTGTCTTGTTTAATTTTGTATCCTGACCCTCTAATTTATCGATTTTTGGGGTGACAGCTGACAGCTCCCACCAAGCAAAAGCAAATATAACTCCACTTTCTGTCAAACAGCTCCGACTTGCAGAAATCAGAGTTTTCATCTTTTTCCCTGCACGCAAATATGCGTGCCAGGAAACAGAAGAAAACCTTTGCTCTGACAGAGAGGGAGCTGCCTTTCAGCAGCCCCCTGTCTGTCACAGCAGTGCCGGCTCCCACAGGCAGCTTTGAGGCTCCCCCGCGTTCTCATTGCGCACCCAGGTGACATGGCCGAGCCCCGGAGGATGGGGTCCCCGGGGCTGAAATCTCCCAAGGGAGGTAGTCATACACCCCCCTCCCTTTAGTAAAACATACAGAAGCCCTTACTTCTGTAAAGTACTAATCATCCAAGTGTGTTTTCTCTGCATTTCCACTGTGAAACGTTATCGGTAATCCGTGATGGAGGTGTTTGCATCCTTGCTTTTCTCGAGCGCAGTATCTCACGTAGCGTCTGCGATGTGGGGATTCTTTCTTGTCATCAGCTGCTCAGACCAGAGATCGTGTTCTAAACTTTTAAAAACTTGAAGTAGGGCGTGGCCAAGATTGCGGTCAGGTGAGACGTGCCTTTGTGGCTCTCCGACTCCTCCAAGCATTTGTTGCGACTAGCACCTTCCTGCCGGCTCCACAGCACAAGGGAGGAGCACCAGAGTACAGGGGTAGTCCCCCCCTTGATGGCGAGTGCCCTCCAGCAGCTGAGGTGGCCTTGCGGTGAGTCTCGAGTTTGAGGCCTGCAGGCCTCATGGTTGGTTGGCGGCAGCGGCAGTAAGGAGCGGCGGCCACCTGGAGCGGCGAAATGTGACAGCTGCGGGGCCGGTGAGTGCTGCTGCAGATAGGGTGGCCCAGCTGATGGGAGGGGCTCTGCCAATCGGCCGTCGACCCAAGAAGAAAGAGTGACCCTGGAGGTGGAGGGGGCCCGCCTCCTGTGGCGAGGTACTGGGTGCGGAGGGAGGAACCTTGCCTGAACACCCGGGGTGTGCGACCTGGTGAGAGACTGAAGCATCAAGCAGGACCGCTAGCCAGTCGAGTGTGGTGAGGATTTGGCCCGACTGAAGAAGGAGATGGCCCTGCCGGGCCCCACAGCTCAGGGAGGCTACTGAGGGCAGTGGTCTCCACCAAGTACTCGGCACCTGGATTGTAGCTGCTCTGTCTTGGGCGGCCCTCATCAGGGTTTGGTCACCTGCTCTTGGTCCCCAGAGGGTGTGTGCAGAGGCTTGCTCCGGCTCTGGACACAAATGGGCACCGGGAGCTTGTAAAGTTGGGCCCCTGGGAGGTGGAGTGATCCCGGGTCGCTCCGCGATACGGCAAGAACAGTGACCGAGGTACTGGTGAGGAAGGGTCCAGCTGGATGTCTGTTGGGGCCCCCAGAGGTAGGGTGGACAGATTGGCTGCCGAGCTGCGGAGTGGCACCCTGAGCGCTCTTGACTCACTGGCTAGCGGCCTCGGAGGGGTACCACGTCTTGCTAGTCTAGACTCTGTGGTTGCCTGGCACTACATCCCGGGAGAGAGGTGCTATCAGCAGGAGCATTCTGACATTTTGAGTAGTTTCCGGAGCTGGCAATGCATGGGTGCGCCTGAGGCAAACAAGCTGATTGGTGACCCGCATAATGTCCTCTGTGCGCTCCAAGAAGGATCGGTCTCTGAAAGACGTGCTTACCAAGCTAGCAGCAACTGGGGCACCACCTAAGCCCCCCTCGCCTGACATAGACCATCAGGAGGGTGCAAGGAGCTGGACGAACTGGCCACGAAACCTTTCATGGCTTTGCTTTTCTCGTCCCTTCGAGAGGACTTACAAACTATGCAGACGCAGGCCTCTGCGGACTTGAAGGAGGTGCGTTGGGACTTGGAGGAGGTGGGAGACCGAGTTGCCGTGCTGGCAGACCGTGAAACCGGAAGGGACGAAGAATTGGAGATGATGCAGCAAGAGATCATCCGGTTGAAGGAGCAGCAAGTAGAGCTTCAGGTACACAGGGAGGACTTAAAAAAAACGATCCCGCCGGAACAACGTCCGTATCTGAGGGGTGCTGGCCCAGGCATAGGAAGAGGACCTGAGGGGCTATGTGGGGGCCTTGTTTCACCACATCTTGAAATGGATATTCAAATTGACCGAGTCTGTAGAGTCGGCCTGCCCAGAGCTGGAAACGCACATCCTGCGGACATACTGGCGTGTGCGCACGACTTTGAAATAAAGGAGTCGATCCTTCGCCGGGCAAGGGAGACCCACCCGGTCCAGTACAGAGGCCACACCCCGACATTTTATCAGGATTTGTCCGTTATAACCCTACACAAGAGTGGAGAATTTCGCCCGGCCGCGGCACACCTGAGGGAGAAGGGGATACTGTACTCATGGCGGCACCCCTTCTGCCTCATCTTCTGATACAAGGGCTGGCTACGGCAATTGAGATCCCTTAGGGAGGCCTTAGAGGTCGTGGGCCTTAAGGAGAAGACGGCCGCAGAGATGAGGCTTGATTCCCAGGGCAACAAGCGACGCAAACAGCACCGTAGGGCAGGGAAATCCTCAGGGAGGCACAAACCAGTCATAGCCACCATGGCTAAGGAACGGCAGGTGGTGCTCACCACTTTATCCGGTTCACCAGCATCGCAAGGAACTCCCTGAATTTCTGGTCGAATGCCAGCCAGGAGGGCTTTGAGATGATGGAGTCGGAGAGGCGTGTCAAACACGCAGATACTCCGTCGCAGCCTCTACATCTGGGCATTGGGATCCTGCGGTGAGGGAGTTTAAATCACCTATCGAAGTCCCTACTGGCCAACATCCTGCTCAAGTCTTTTACTGTGATGGACTGATGTCACCTTTTGTTCTATTGGTTATTGCTGATTTGTGTTTATTCTGGGGATTTCTCTTTTTATTTTTTACTCCTCCGCACCAGTTCTTCATGGCGTGCCAATGCAGAAGTGCTCTCACAATCCCCAGTTGCTTGGTCTGCTCGCAGTTCCCACTATGCCCACATCTAAAGCGCCTAGGGAACCATAGATACTTAGTCTCAATGTCTAAGGGTTAAATAATCCAATAAAGCGCACTGCAGTTCTGTCTCTCTTCGAGTGTTCGGCGGGGGCATATGTTTACACACCTGATCCCCAAGGAAACTGCCCGCATGCGCCCCCACTGGTTTCCCCGTCAGTTATGGTTCTCAGGCCCCAAGAAGAAGAATGGGATAGCTATCATTTTGGCCCAGAAGTTTAATGGTAAGCCAATTTCCACTGTAGCGGAAACAAAGGGGCGCTTCCTGGCAGTGCGCCTACAATAGGGCTCATTTTCCTTTATCCTGGCCAATATTTATGCCCCAAATGAATAACAGGAACCCTTTATCCTGAACGCACTTGCAGCGGTACTGGCAACCCAAGACTTGGCAGTGTTGGTAGGGGGAATTTTAATTTGGTCATGGACCCTGCTCTCGATCGCTCCAACCAGCTCTCCTCGCAAGCGAGGGCCTTCATATCTGGCGGCCTTCATTGGCCAGTGGAGGGGGGCTCTGCGATGTCTGGTGCCACCGGCACCCTTTGTTAAGGGACTACATCTTCTATTCAGCAGTCGTATGCGCGCATTGACCATTTTCTTACATCCCCAGACTCACGACTAGGGTTGGTGATGCAAGCATAGAGCCACGATCTCTTTCGGACGACGCCATGATCTCATTGACGCTACGGACAGACGACTCTCCACCCGGCGCCTCCTGGTGGCGACTACGTGACATGTTGCTGCAGTCCCCTACCATGATGTCAGCAATGCACAAGGTGCCTGTGGATTATCTCCACACCAATGATGTGGAGGGTACTCCCCGATCGTCGGTATGGGAAGCCCTGAAGCTGGTAGTAAGGGGCAAATTCATCTCTATATCGGCGGCAGAAATCCGGGCAAGAAAAGAGAAGCGCCGACAGCTGGACCAGCCGGGCACGGAGATGGAAGCCATTCATAAACATACAGGCCCCCAGGGTCTGGCGAGACCTGGTGTGCAAGAGGCTTCTCTTGAAGTGTCTGAACCTAGATAGGGTGGAGGATGCCCTTCTCTGGCTCAGGCACAAATTTGACCTGAGTAGTGACCGATGCGAGCGCATGCTACCTCATAGGCTCCACACTAAGACTTTGTCTGGTTCCATCAGTTCGATTAGGCAGGCTTCAGGAGAGGAGGTGCACATGGATGAGGAAATTGCTGCAACCTTTAAAGAATTTTACCATACTCTGTATTCTGGCTTGGATGACTCCCGAGGTGACCCGAGGCCCTATCTGCGGGGGATTCCCCTGACTCGCTTGCCAGCCGCGCTCGCGTCCTAATTGGATCAGCTTATACGGATCGAGGAGGTGGTCGCGGCAATCAAGCGCCGTAAGCCTGCAAAGGCACCTGGACCGGACGCTTCACTGCCCAATTTTATAAATCCTTTTGCCAGGAGTAAGCTCCCCTCCTTACCCAACTTTTTAATTCCTTTCTTGCCTCAGGTGCGCTAACAGACTCTATGATGGAGGAATCTATATCTGTGATACTTAAGCCATCGAAAGACCCCGGGGACTGTGGGTCATATAGACATTTCCTTTTTCAACATTGATGCTAAGATCTTCGCTGGTGTCCTGGCCTCTCGTCTGAATCGGGTCATGCTGGGTCTGGTCGACCCTGACCAAGCTGGTTTTAACCCTACGCGACAAGGCGGGACAATACCAAAAGGCTTTTACACCTCCTTGACATCACTCGGAGATCCCGAAAAAAGGCGCTTTTCCTCTCCATTGATGTGGAGAAAGCATTTGACTGTGTCTAGTGGCCATACCTGTTTGAAACGCTATGCCACTTCGGATTTGGGGACACATTTCTTAGATGGATAGGTTGTATTTATCGTGCTCCCAGAGCTTCGGTTAGGATTAATGGGGTATCATCGGCTACATTCCCGATAATGCAAGGCACCTGACAGGGGTGCCCCTATTCCCACTCCTCTTTGCGTTCTGTATGGAGCCCATGGCACAGCGCATTAGAGACAACCCGCAGATTTCAGGAATCTGGTTTGGTGAAAACACTCATACTATCAGTCTATACTCTGATATTGTCATCCTCTCGCCTGCAGCCCCAATGACGTCCTTGCTGACCCTACTGGATGAATTGCAGCTATTTGGTGAAGTCTCGGGGTTTAAACTTAACCTTACAAAGTCTCAGATCTTGAACCTTTCGGTCACCTCCCCCCATGAGGTGGCTCTTCTCGGCCAGTTCCCCTTGGCGTGGACGATGGACGCTATTCCGTATCTGGGCATACAGCTAGCTCCCACTATAGCAAAGACTCTGGCGACAAACTACATGGCCCCCCCTGACCAGGCGAATAAATTGTTGTCTGCATGGAGTTGTCCGCGGTTGGCTTAGTCGGGGCGCATCGCGGCTATTAAAATTACTGTACTCCTGCGTATTCTTTACATCTTTCAGACATTACCGTTGACTCCCCCTAACTCAGCACTACGCTCTTTGCAACTCACTATCAATGAATTCACCTGGGGCGGGAGGAGGCCACGTCTCCAAACTAACCAACTGGCCTAAGGGTGAAGGCGTCTTAGGGCTCCCTCTGATCAATCGGTATTACCAAGCCACTCAACTCTGATATCTTAAAGAGTGGAATAGGCCCCTCTCTGAAAAGCACTGGTCCTTCATGGACCAGACGGTTACGGGTGTGAATATGTGGTGGGAAGCTTGGCTGCCCCGTAAACTTAGGGCCTGGGGGTTGTATTCTTAACTGGTGACGGCTCCGATGATGAAAATATGGGACAGCTTTGCCCTTCGAAAGGTTCCCCTCTCCGATGTCGCCGATTGTCGATAATCCTGACTTCCCTCCTGTGTGCGGCTCGGAGGTGTTCAGCCGCTGGTATGAACAAGGATCCCTCCTCGACCCCTCGGGGATTATCCCCTTTGAACAACTTCGGATGCGTTCCATTATTTGCAGCTGAGGCACTGGGTGACCTTTCCGGGTTATAAGACGGCTGCCTCCCGCCCCCTTACCATGTTCGAGAAATGGCTGCTCCGCAAAGAGGGCGATAAGTGCCTTATCTCTGATCTCTATATTATGCTTTCAGATGGGGGCGCTGTGTGTAAATCCAAAGGACAGTTGCGCTGGGAGGAGGAATTGGGGTGCTCTCTCTCCTCCAAGAAATGAGCTGACATTTTTGGTAGAACACATCACACAGCACACAACATAGCCGGTACGGAGGCAGCCTACAAAATATGCCATCACGTATACACAGGTGGAACAAGGGACGGACAGAGAAATTCTGGGGGGTTTGCAGGAAGACAGGTTCTCTGCTTCATCTTCTATGGCACTGCCCTAAACTGTCCAGATTCTGGGAGCGGGTATTAAATGACATCGACTCAGCATTAGACACTACTCTTCCGTGCTTCCCCGGCGTACACTATAATTGGACTGCCAAACCCCCTGACATTCCCGCCACACTTGCCATGGGGTCGGCAGATGGCCCTAGCATTAAATGCTGTGCAACAAGTGATCCTCATGCTCTGGGGATTCGAGAGCATCCTAGACCATACCCCCTGGCTTCACAAACCCTGGTTTGCGTTGGCAATGGAGCAACTGTCTCTCACAGTGGAGAATAGAGCAGCTGCATATCCTGATCTATGGGCCCCCTTTATTCGTATTCTCTCTGTAAAATTCAGGGAAATGATGTGCCCCAAATACCTACAGATTTTGCATTTGCTCCCCCTGCGAAAAGCTGAACTGCAGAGTCCTTCTCAGCAGGCCTAGACTCCTTTCAGGGCCCTTAGGGGACATAATCCTGCTCGGGGTACAACGAGTACACACTTCTGGTGTGGAGGAGAGAGGTTTGAGGGTGAGTGGGAGTGGGTGGGACACTGAAGTTTTGTTAATGATTTATTTTGGTGTTCATTTTTCTTTGTTTAAATGGTCCCTGCATCGCTGCCGGCCTCCTGGTTGTGGACACACAGCTGTTTATTTCTATCTCTCATGACATTAGCTGGCGGCCACTGGTTGTAGGCAAAAGCTGTATTATTTACACTATGGCCCTCTATGAATAAACATAATTGTTCCATAAAAACTAGAAGTACGTAAACTTGCCTAGAAACCCGAGCATTTGGTCCCGCCCATAAACATCAGTTTTATGCAACGTCTTTCCGCCTTTTCCCAGGATAATGGACAGCTTACTAAAAGGCCTCCCGAGCACATTTCCCACCGATTTTGGAGATGGGCTATTGATGCCTAGGAATACGATCACATCTCCACCAAACAAAGAAGCACTTACTTTTATAAAGTACGGATCATTCAAGTGTGTTTTCGAAACAGTTCCACCTTGTAAAGTTATCTGTTGAAGACGCTCGAGCAACAATCTCATTGGCAAAGTTACAGACACACAAGACCACTGAAGCTGAGACATTTCCTCTGCATTCTTTACACAGCTGTAGTATAGGCGATGCACAATACATTTACCCAACTGGGTAGCACGTACGAATTAGCCAATAGAAAGTACTCCAGTTGGGTTGAGGTGTTGCTCAAAATGGTGGCCTCTTCTTGGATTAATACCCAGGGCTGGATTCATTCTGGCATGATGCTCACTTCATAGAAATTAAATCTCTACAGGTTACAGTTATGAAATAAATCTTTAAAAAAGTTGAAAATCTCTGAAAAAAACAAAGGTAACAGGGACGTTATAGTCAGGAAATAGAATTTATAAAACTGTAGAAATTCACTGAAAAAAACAAAAGGTTTCAGGGGTGTTATAGTTAGGCTCAGATTTCATTCATACAAAACTAGTGAAATTTTGCAGTTATAGGTAACTGAGCTCACTATAACTTACGCCCCAGCAATGCACTGCTTATGACCTCACGTATTATATCACTCATGATATGGTCAGCGACATCACTGATGACATCTCAAATTACATCACTGATGACATCATCCACAGAACCACTCACACACCCATGCAACTTCTCATACATCCACACACACTGCCACACAACCACTCATATATCCAATCATGGACCCATACAAGTACTCAAAAAATCCACTCACTGATCCATAGGGCCACTCACAGATCTACTCACTTATACAGCCACTCACACAACCACTAACTCACCCATATGACCACTAATTGTATCTACTCACCCACCAATGCAGCCTCTCATACAGCCACTCACCCATCAAGTCACTCACACACCCACTAACTCATACAGATACTAACACATGTACTCACTCACCTATAATGTCATTGACACAAGCACACACTCACCCATACTGGCACTTTTCATTCAATCACTCACCCATAGTCACTCACTCCCACTCACCCATAAAACACTTATGCACCCAGTCACTCACCTATACAGCCACTCACACACCCCATCACTAACCTTTACATGCCTCTCACAAACCCACTTACTAGCCCATACACCCCTGACACACCCACTCATTCACCCAAACAGCCACTCACCCACCCATACAGCCACTCAGAGACCCACTCACTCACCTATATAGCCACTCACACATCCACTCACTCACTTATACAGCCATTCACACAGCCACTCACTCACCCATACAGCTAATCACACAGCCACTCATACAGCACTCACACACCCATACAGCCACTGAGACACCCACTCACATACGGATACACATAGTCACACAGCCACTCACATAATATATGTTAGAAATACTATCACTCATTACTAGCACACAAACTGTACTAATTTAAGTAATGTAGTAGTTTATTTTATATACTTAACACATAAACCTTTAGAAAACACTTACACTTAATGGATGATGCCAGCAGTGATTTCATCAATGATGTCATTTGAGATGCCATCAGTGATGTCACTGACCATGTCATGAGTGATGCAATATGTGCGGTCCTAGGCAGTGCATTGCAGGGGCGTAAGTTATAGTTAGCTCAGGTAACTATAGCTGCTGAAATTCACTGCTTTTGTACGAGTGAAATCTGAGCCTAACTATAACGTACCTGCAACCTTTGTTTTTTCAGCAAATATATATATATATATTTATAAACAAAGTTTAAACCAAACTTTAACTACACAAACATTAAGAAATCTAAAGTCATATTTATACCTTAAATGTATAATTTACGTACCACCTTCAAATTACTATAGCTTGTGCACCTCAGTACACTGTTGGCAACTCGCTAGCCTCACTATATTAACTATAATTTGCCACTGTACAAAAAAGCAGTGTTTTATAAGTGATTCCATTTGACATGTCATGAGTCTTGTTAAGAATGATATGATTTAACATGCTATAAGTTTTGTAATATGAAAGGTTTAAGCAGTGCATGGAGTAAGAGTGAGTTATGGTTAATGTACTGTGGCTAGTAAGTTGGTAACAGTGTGTACAGAGGTGCACAAGTTATAGTAATTTCAAGATGGTTCATAAATTATACATTTCAATTTCATTGAATTTCAATGGTATATATATATATATATATATTTTTAATTGTTTCAAATCAAGAGTGGAGTGTCTTTGAGTGGAGTGTTAGGTGGAAAGAGTACAGTGGAGTAGAGTGTATTGTCATACAGTGGATTAAGTAGAGTGGAGTAGCGTATAGTGAAGTGTCGTGGAGTGGTGTACAGCGTAATAACGTAGAGTGGAGTGGCACAGAGTGTAGTTGCATAGTGTGGAATAGCGCAGATTGGAGTGGTGAAGAGTGGAATATTGTAGAGTGGAGTGGCACAGAGTGGCATAGAGTTGAGTGTCGTACACTGGAACAGCATAGAGTAGAGTGGTGTACAGTCAAGTGTCGTACAGTGGAATAGCGTAGAGTAGAGTGGTGTAGAGTGGATTGGTGTAGAGTGGAATTGCATACAGTACAGCGGCTAAAGTGGAGTGGCATAGATTGAAGGGGGTAGAGTGGAAAAGCATAGAGTGGAGTGGAGTAGAGTGGAGTAAAGTTAGGCTAAGTTGCGTAGAGTGGAGTAGGGTAGAGTGGAGTGGCATAAAGTTGGTTGCGTGGAGTGGTGTAAAGTGGAATAGCGTAGAGAGGAGTGATGCAGAGTAGAGTGGCAGAGTGGGGTGGTGTAGAGTGGAGTGGCATAGAGTGGAAAAGCATAGAGTGAAGTGGCATAGAGTGTAGTGGAGTAAAGTGGAATAGCATACAGAGGAGGTGGTGTAGAGTTGAGTGGTGTACGATGAAATAGCATAGAGTGAAGTGGCGTAGACTGGAGTGGCATAAAGTGAAGTGGAATACAGTAGAGTGGAATAGCATACAGTGGAGTGGCATAGAGTGGAATAGCATAAAGTGGAATAGTGTAGAGATGAGTGGCTTTGAGTGGAATGTCATAGAGTAGTGTAGAATTGAATAGCATAGAGTGGAGTGGCTTGGAATGAAGTGACATACAGTGGAATATCATAGAGTGGAGTGGTGTAAAGTGGAGTGACAGAGTGGAGTGGCGTACAGTGGAATACTGTAGAGTGGAGTAGCATAGAGTGAAATGCTGTAGAGTGCAGTGGCGTACAGTGGAGTGGAGTAGTATAGAGTGGAATAATATAGAGCAGAGTGGCATAGAATAGCATAGACTTAAATAGAGTACAGTGGAGTGGGGTAAAGTGGACTGGTATAGAGTGGAGTGGCATGGAGTGGAGTAAAGTGGAACCGCGTTGAGCAGAGTGGCATAGAGCGGAGTGGTGCAGAGTGGAATAGAGTGGAGTGGTGTACAGTACAGTGCTGTAGAGTGGAGTGGTATAGAGTGGAGGAGCATAGAGTGGAGTGGCATAGAGTAGACTTTCAGTGGAGTGGCATAGAGTGGAGTGGCATAGAATGCAGTGGCGTACAGTGTAGTGGCATAGAGTGGAATAGCATACAGTGGAAGTGCGTAGAGTGGAGTGGCATTGAGTGGAGTGGGGTATTTGGACAAAATATAGAGTCCTAAATATCAAGCTACACAAACATTGAGTCGTTAATATCATGATACATAAATATCGTTATGCATAAATATAGTTTTCAAAAGTATTTTTTTGTAAGTATGTAATATCGTTGTTAAAAATATCTGTGTTGTTAATATCGCTTACAAAATATCGATGTAAAAATATTGTTTTTTAATTATCTTTATGTGTTTTAGTTTGTATTGTAATTGTATATGTTATAAATTGTTTGTATAATTGTTAACGTTTTTATATAGTGTTGTAGCGGGTTGTGAAGGTTGTGGGGGCAGGGTGGGAAGTTAATTAGTTATAATTAATTAATAATGAATATTAAAATATTTAATTGATAATTATGTAAATTGCGTGATTAATATATTTTGTAAGTTATATTTCTGGTGCAGTTTGTTGGGTTTGTAGGGGTACAGGTTTGGAAGTTAATTTATTATACTTAATTAGTAATTATTTTTCAATTCATATTAAATATTTATGTGATAATTGTGTAAATTGTCTAATTATGATATTTTTCAAGTCATATTTTAGGTGCTGGTAGTTTAATTTATGGGGGAATAGGTTGGTAAATTTAATTAAGTAATAATTAATTACTAATTAATTATTTATTTTTATTGAAATATTTAATGTATTTATAATATGTAAATTATTAAATGTTTTATGTTATATTTCGGGTGTGTTTTGTTGTGTTTGTAAGGGAATAATGTGTGAAGTTTTTTAAATCTAATAATTACACATTTTTTTATTAAGAATTGTTTTATTTATTACTCAATATATTAATTGTGTTATACTTTTTTATTTCAAGTATATTTTAATTGTTGGCTGTTATGTATGGGAAAATATAGTGTGGCATTTTAATGACATTAATAATATTTGTTTTAATTGATAATAAGTATTAATAATTGTAATAAATATGTAATTTGTTTATTTTGTTAATTTATATGTATAATTTTTATGTTAAGAATGTTATACTTTTGATTCAGTAATAGAGTTGTTAAAATATGTTATGTGTTTGAAGTGAACTACTTTCTCTCTACTGCAGCACAGAGTGGAGTTAGAATAGTACATTTTACTCCTCTGAAGTTCAACACTTTCTATACTATTGCACAGACTGGAGTGGGAATAGTAAATTGTACCCCTCCGATGTCCAACGCTTTCCCTACTGTTGCACAGACTGGAGAGGGAATAGTAAATGTTACCCCTCTGGTATCCAATGCTTACCCTAATGTTGCACACACTGGGGTGGGAATAGAAATTTATACCCCTCCGGAGTCAAACGCTCTCCTTACTGTTGCGCAGACTGGAGTGGGAATAGTACATTTTACTCCTCCAGTGTCCAACGCTTTCTCTACTGTTGCACAGGCTGGAGTGGGAATAGTAAATTTTACCTCTCTGGTGTTCAACACTTTCCCTACTATTGCATAGACTGGAGTGGCAATAGAAAATGTTACCCCTCCAGTGTCCAACGCTTTCCCTACTGTTGCACAGATGGGAGTGGGAATAGTAAATTTTACCCCCCCCGGTGTCCACTTTCTCTACTGTTGTACAGACTGGAGGGAGACCAGTAAATTTTCCCCTTTGAAGTCCAACATTTTCCCTACTGTTGCACAGATTGGAGTGGGAATAGTCAATTTTACCCCTCCAGTGTCCAACTCTTTCCCTACTGTTGCACAGACTGTAGTGGGAATAGTAATTTTACCTCTCCGGTGTCCAACTCTTTCTGTACTGTTGCACAGACTGGAGTGGGTATAGTGAATTTGACCTCTTTGGAGTGCAATGCTTTCCCTACTGTTGCACAGATTGGAGTGGGAATAGTAAATTATCATTTTTTTAAACTTTGTTTTAATGAGTTTTACATAAAACATAACAGAAAACAAAGAAACAAGCAGTGCAAAAAATACAGAGTGCAGTGCAATCGTAATATTGTTCCCTTGCATCCAGCCCACATGATAATCATCAAAGCAATACATGCAGTTCGGAGGAGGCATAAAAACATACATTTAGACTAAGAGAATGATGAGTCCAAGACATTACCCAATTCCTCGGTAAAAACAGAAGTATATAAATTATCTCACTTAGGTGTCACGTTCTGTACATGGCTTGAAAATCTAAAAAGGAATCTGACTCCTCAGTGTCCGAACCCTCCCTTGAGCTAGTGTCACCATCCTTATTGAAGTTATTCATAATCAATCCCCAGGTCATGATTTTCTCCACAGCTTTCTCATCAGTAAGGGTGAGGCGCATATGGGCTTCCTCTGCTGCTACCTATTCACAGAGGTCCCTGAGCCATGTACTTAACTGCGGCATTGTATCTCCCATTCACCTAATGGCTATTGTTTCGCCAAGAGCAATATGAGCTGGGCTAGTCTGTAAGGGATCTTGCGGTCCTTGGGTTTTGCCACCACTCCAAATAAGTCGCTCTCACGAGGGGGACCTCCAAACCAGTTGTTCTCCCTATAACTGGTACCATACCCCTCCAGAAATTCTGAATCCTTGTGCAGTTCCAGGCTAAATGCAAAAAGAGGCCCCAACTCTCCACATCGTGCACAGCTAGTTTCTTAATTCTGTTCAGCTGCCTTGGGGGTCACGTTAGTGCAATGCAGGAAATTGAAATGCATTAATTTGAACCTGTGATTACAAGACACCGCCTCACTTTCTTACATGCCTGGGACCAGTCTGCATTGCAATAGGCTCTCCCAGTTCCCCGGCCCAGGCCCCTTGCACTGCACACTATGTGCTTTCCATATCCGCCTGTGTCGTAACATAAAACAGGGTAATGATATGCCGCCGGTCCTCCCACTAGAGCAACCCACCAAGCGTCTGGCATGGTCTTGGTGCTGCTGAGAACCCAGCCCACACCTCTCTCACCTTATTCTTCAGTTTGGCATACTGGAGGAAGTGACCTGGGCCCACCCCACAGGTCTCTTGTGCTTCCTTCAAAGGTGAGGAAAACCTCCCCTGGTATAGATCACCTGCCACTGGGCAACCCCCCAACCTCCATTGCCCCATGGACGTATTCCTGTCTATTACATGAAACAGGCCAGGTCCCACAGCCGGAGCTCCCTGCCGAAGGGGCTCTGCGCAGCAACTTCATGACCATAGCTTTCCCACACCATCGCTGTCTGACCTGCCCAGTAGGTCACTGGGTGGTCAGACTGTCCCCTCTCATCAGTAACCGCACCAGTGTAGTCACCCCTAACAATGCTCTGTACAGTCTCTTCTCCCAGTTATCGGTCAACCATTTCGTCGCGTGTTTCAGTGTGGAGACGTAATATTAGGGTGGTGAATCTGGGATGGCCAGTCCCCCATCCATGTTTAAGGACTGACAGTGCCACCCTGCTGCATCTCACCCCCCACACCAGTGAGATAAGCAAGCATTTTGAACCAAGTAGAGACACGGAGGCAGGATGACTGTCTTCGCTACTGCCACCCGGCCCATCACCAACAGGGGGAGTCTGGACCAAAAAGCTATAGAGACCTTCAGGCGTTCCAGAAGAGTATCAACATTAAGGCGCAAAAAATAGCTCGGAATAGGCCACTATTATTTCTTGGTATCAGAACCCCTCAGTTTCCCATCGGAGGCCCAACTCCAGCAATCGATCAGCCTCCCCAGTGGGAATAGCAGTGACTTACAGACATTCACCTGTATCCTAGATACCTATCCAAAGGTAGTGACTAAGCCCATTAAAATCGGCACCGAGCGGTCTGGGGTGTGGACATAAATCAATTTGTCACCCACATATAATGAGATTACATGTAGAGAGCCCTGTACTCGAATCCCCCATCGCACCTGCTCCCAATGCAGCAAGTTAGCCAGCGGTTCGATTGCAAGTGTGAAGAGTAGGTGTGATAGGGGGCATCCCTGTCTAGTCCTCCGCTCCACCACCCATGGCCCCGAGAGATCACTCCGGACTCGAACACGGACCATACAGTCAGTGCACAGAAATCTTACCAGCTGCAAAATATGGGCCCAAAGCCCATACCAGCCAGTACCACATGCAAGTATGCCCACTCAATGGTATCAAAGACTTTTTGTAGATCAAGGGACACCAGGGCGAGCTCCTGAGTATCATCGAGAGTCTCGTGGAGCACGTGTGTAAGCCTGCGGAGATTAAATGCCGTGCTGCACCCCGGCTTAAAGCTGCATTGATCCTCATGTACTAACCCTCGGATTACCCCCAACAATCTGGTCGTGAGCAGCTTACACATCTTAACATCCAAATTAAACATCGTGAGGGGCCTATATGATGAGGGGTCTGCAGCGTCCGTGCCTTGTTTTGGCAAAAGACAGACAATTCCCTCCCTCATGGTGGCCGGAAGAATTTCAGTCCCTCGCGCCTCCTGAAACACCTCTAGTAGTTTGTCTTTAAGTACCGTGGAATAGGCCTGATAGAATTCAACTGGGAATCCATCCTTTCCGGGCACCTTTGATCTGTTAAGGGCCTTGATGACCTTGCTCAATTCCTCCACTCTGATCTCTCTCACCAGCTCCTGCACTAGGTCCAGCACGAGGGCGGCAATGCCCAGGAAATCCTCCATTCTCTGTACCGGGCCCACCCCACCAGCTTGATACACTGGCTTGAAATGGCCTACAAAAACATCCAAGATGGCCTGACAATTAGACACCAGGGCACCGCCAGGGGAGTGACAGGGGAAACCTCCTGCTCCCTTCTTAGTATCCAAGCCAGCAACCTGCCAGATTTATTCTCCTCTGTGTGGAGGCGCTGATGATATGTGCGCAGTGTACATTTATCCAGGGTGTCCCACAGATATAGCATCTCTCTACGGAGTCAGAACTCCTCCACCCGCTCCTCTAGTGTAGTCACGTCCAACCTCTGGAGCTCCGTCATGTGGCGATCCTGGTCTTACAGGTCAGCCTCCAATTGCTTTCGGACCCCACAGGTGGTGCCTATACAGGCCCTCCTCATAACCACTTTCAGAACCTCCCTGTCAAGCACCCTGGAGGGGGCCGTTCCCCAGTTAATCGCCAGAAAGTCAGCGAGCGAGGTTGCCAGCATCTCCCGGCACACTGTGTCCATCAGGAGGTCGGTGGGCATGCCATCTATGTTTGTAATGCAGGGCGTCCCTCCACCACATGCGTAGCACGACCAGAGCATGGTCAGATAGATATCTCCTGAGATGAGACACCCGTGCAACCTCCAGGGGTCCATCTCTGCCACCAAGAGGTGGTCCAATCAACTATAAATGTTGTGCGTAGAAGAGTGTCAAGTATATTCACAATATCCTGTATGTAACATACACCAGCTGTCAGAGAATCCTGAGTTACGCATGACCATGGCAAGGGACTAAGTCATCAGAGCTTTAGTTCCATGTTCGGGGGATACCGGTCCTCATTCCCATCCGAAATACAGTTATAATCTCCAGCTGTCCCATACTGTCTTCCAGCAAATCCTGGATTATCTCTGGATTTCAATCCCATCCTAGAGAGGCCCTCCTCATCAGTTCACAAGCGGTTGCGACCTCCAGTAGCGGCTACAAGCGAATATGACTAGTTACAATGCGAGTCATCACAACTCGTGCCATTACAATGCAGTCATTACAACGACCGCGTTGTTACCATGCAAAGCCATTACTACGCAAGTCATACATCGACTTGCAGTAGATGGCGTGCTGACATTAGAAATGTATAATTTACTATTCCAACTCCAGCCTACGTAACAGTAGGGAAGGTGTTGGAATAGTAAACTATACTATTTCTAATGTTAGCGCGCCATCTACTGCAAGTCGATGTAATGACTTGCGTAGTAATGGCTTTGCGTGGTAACTACGCGGTCGTTGTAACGACCGCGTTGTAATGGCATCGCAATGTGATGCCCGTTTTGTAGTGGCTGTTTCCCCTACAAGCTCACAGAGCACTCCGCCCACATTCTATCCCATTCCTGGGCACTTTGTCCCATATTTCAAGCCAGCACCAAACATCCTCCAGGGTGTCAAAAAAATGGAACTTGCCCCCTCAGAGGACCCGGAGTCTGGCAGGATACAGGACCATTTAGCGGATACCTATTGCACAAAACTTTGCTTTCACCTCCAAGAAGCCCTTCCTGGAGCCCTGGACCTTGTTGGTCTAGTCCGGATAGATAGATATTTGGTGATTTTCAAACTGGGCGGTGTATGTTTGCCAGGCAGCACGGAGTATACAGTCCCAGTCCATGTAATTCAGGATCCGTGCAATGATGGCATGTGGTGGAGCCTGCAGCCTAGGAGGAGCCACCGGTGCCCAATACGCTCTTTCAGTTGCAAACATGGGAAACAGTCCGGCATTTTGAGCACATCCCAAATCCAGTGCTCCACAAATGTTTCCGTGGCGTTACCCCCCCGCTCTGGAAACCCGACAAGGTGGACATTATTGCGGTGGGACCTGCCCTCAGTATTCTCGGCCCGCATCTCGAGAGTCCTGAACTTGGAGGTGACCACCGCCATTTGCTTCTTCAGTGTGGCCACTTCAGACTGCAGCTCAGCTATGGAGGCCTCTGCCTCTCAAACCTTGCCCAACACCTTTCTGAGGTCAGCTTACAGGAGGTTAACTTCTAGCACCCCCGTCTCTATCTTCCCCTCTACAGCCACTCGAGACCCCGTATGACTGCAAATAAATCCGCACGAGAAGGCTCCTCAGGAGAAACTCCCTGACCTGTCTCCTCCCTCTGACCAGCCTGTCGTGTCTGCCACTGTGATAGGGGGCTCGCTATGGTCTGAAGTCCATGTACCATAAATCACTTGCCCCTGCTATAGTTCTTTTGTCTTGAAAAAAAGCTATTGGATCCCATTACTGAAGAAGCCTTCAGCTGACCCTTTCTCACCTTCTAATTACAGACCCATCATGTTACTGCTTCTCCCAGTTAAAGTCATTGAGAAGGCTGTAAACACCCAGCTTTCTGCATACTTGGAGAACAATAATCTCTTGGCTCCCAGTCTGGTTTTAGATCAGCACATGGCATCATGATTGCATTGCTATCCACTACTGATGACATCTCAATGACGGAGCTCAAACAGTCATTTGCACCCCCCTTTAAGTTCCGTAACTTTACTATTCAATGCAGAGTGCCTCAGGGTTCTTCATTGAGCCCCACCCTGTTTATTATATATCTTGCTACATCACTAGCTGCATTAGTGAACGCACATGGCTTCCACATTACGTCCTATGTTGATGATACTCAAATTATAATTTCCATTACAAAAGATATTGCCACCATTCAATCCAGTTTTCAGAACTGTCTGACTTCTGTGCCTAACTGGATGCACCTTACTTCACTCAAATTAAACTGTGACAACATTGAGGTCTTGATCTTTGGCAGCCAGTTTTTATTCTGGTCACCCACTTGTTCTCCCACGAACCTACAGCTGGCATTAGTGCCAGTAAACTCAGCCAGAAATTGAGTGTCCTGTTTGATGACAATCCCACTTTCACCTCACATATTGCTAAAACGACTTCCATTTGTTTTCTTATTCTCCATTTTCTACAGGAAATTCTTTCTTTACTTCCCATAACATCTTATCAAACAGCGTTACTCGTGCTTATATCTCCTTGACTTGATTTTGACAACTTTCTCTACTTCGGCCTTCCTTGTCATCTGTTTAACAGGTTGCAAATAGGCCAGAATGCAGCTGCCAAGCTATTACTGGACATTCCTGCTCAAGAGTCCATAAAACATATCTTCCAAGCACTTTCACTGGCTTCTCATTCAAAAACGCTCCATTATTAAGGCCCTTTGCATCACTGATTGGGCACTTAATCTCAGAGGCCCTACCTATAGTCAGAAAAACATTTCATGGTAAGATCCATCTCATTATTTATGCTCTGCTTACCTTCCTGCCAAGACATGGGAACCTTCTGCCCCTTTCCATCTCGCTCATATCTGACCTTACTCTGTTCTGGAAACATATCAAAACTTGGCTTTTCGAAAATTAATTGTTTTCCTAGATTCTGATTCTTCAGCACAGGACGCCTTCTGATATGTGTGTGCTTTCCAAAACTCAACTCAAATCAAATCAATCTGGTGTGCCCTAGAATGAGGTTCGAGGGTGCCTCTCTGCTCTGCCAAAACCTGTTGGGCATGCACATTTGTTTGCACCACAGTTTCCCCTAAGAACTCCTCATCTACAAGGTGTTGGATGCAATTAGCACAAAATGTGTAGTGTTGACTTTACATCCAGCATCTCCAGTGAAAAGAGGAATTTGAGATTGAAATCTATTAGAGGGGTGCCATGTGAACACTCATACTGTGCTTTGTGCAGGACTGGCCTGCACTCTGGATTGGGCTACATTGCCACTGTCTCTCAGCTGTACAGGTTGTGCTTCTCCTCTTTTTGTTGTGTGTGCGGTACAGTCACATGGTTGGAATTTATTATTGAGCATAGTATCTGTAATTAACATAGTTACAGTAGGGCAACCCAGTATTGCCCCAGGGAACTGGGTAATAAGTATACAACAAAAAACGTTCCTGGGGAGATTATTTCAGTAACACTCCCGAGTCTTATTAGTCCATACGTCTAATATAAAAAATGGCGATTTTGCATGTATTCAAAAAATATTTTTCAAACAGGAGTACTGATATTATTAATGCAATATATTGTCAGGTATTCAAAATTACAATATATACAATTCTTAAAGTGTCAAGAACAAACAATGTATGTATGAAAGCATAAATATAAAAAGACTGTCACAGCCCACATGATCCAATGACACAAATTATCCAATGACTCTTTAAGGATCACTGGAAAGCGATGAACTATCCTACAGTAGCGGCCGGTGGTGGGAGTGCTGCCGGGCGCTGACGTGGGGTGGGGGGGTAGTAAACTACGGATTACGGCCCATTAGAGGTAAGTAAACATATAAATAAATAAAACGAATTTCGTTTTATTTATTTATATGTTTACTTACCTCTAATGGGCCGTAATCCGTAGTTTACTACCCCCCACCCTGCCCCTCCCCCACCCCACGTCAGCGCCCGGCAGCACTCCCACCACCGGCTGCTACTGCCATCCTAACCAAGACTGTTCAAAGAAACAGAGTCCAGTGTAATTATTCATACAGATTCCTAATTTGCAGCTGGACTAATTGATGTAACAGTAAGCCAAATGGTTTTACAATGGGAGAATCATCGAAGTTTCAGTCTCTTGTTATCGACAGATCCCCAAGACCATCATCAGGACACAGTTTAAAAAAAAACGTAATGGGACATAACTCAATAAACATCATCAGGTGAATAATCACTCTCCAATTCACGGCTAATCTAGAAAATAGCCAACCGAAGTGGCGTACAATTTCAATCAATTTCGAAAACTACAATGAAACCGTGTGCAAACAAATTTACGAATCGTGCCTTTAAGTATCCGTAATTAGGCATTCTAATTATGGTGTCTATGGTACTGAATATGTTGATGGTGAATATCTTACCTCAGTCAAAAGCAACTTTGATCTGGGTAGCTAGACCATAAAAGTATAAAAACAATAATACCATACAGATTAATACAAATCGCAATAAGCAGTAGTGGCCCGTCCCCTGCCACAGTGGGGGGGCGGGCCGGATGAGGGAGGCGGGAGGTGGGGAGGAGGGAGGAGGGAGGTGGGAGGGTTTGAAGACGAAAGAAACCAAAACAAACAACAAAAAGTTAAACTTACCTTAATGCTGCTGCCACCGGACTCTCCGCGCATCAGCTCTTCTTGCTTCTGGCTCTGGGGAACAGGCACCCAGCCTGCGGCCAATCCTGAAGCTGCTCTCGCAAGGGAGCAGCTTCAGGATTGGCCTGAGCGTCGGTAACTTGCGCTTCCAGACAGACTGGGAGCCTGTGCCTGGTCTCTGCAGCCCCAGCAATGCAGCTGAGGCTGGAGAGAGCTTCACTGCGCATGAGGAGTTTGGCCGCCCTGAGACGGCCGGCCAAACACCTCTTGCGCAGTGAAGGGAGTGCCCACCACTCCCCAACCAGCAGTGCCATCCCCTGGACCCGCCCCAAAGACTTGTCAGAGTCCTGATGGTAGGTTCAGGGGATTAAAATACAACGATAATAAAACAGGTTTAAAACCTGTTATATTTACTGGTGTTGGAAGGGGCTCCTCCGCACTAATGGAGCAGCCACTGATGGCAATAAGTTCGCACAGCAAGCAGATTGCAATTAAAAGACAATAAAAAGCCATTAAATACAGGTGATCATAAAAAGTGAGGTACCCATACAGACACAAACAGGTAATAAAAGTGCATCAATTACTACATTATCACCGTCGCCCTCTGCTTTATAGCAGATTGAATAAAAGTGGCAGTTAAAAAACTAATTTTCACAGAAGGATGAGTCTGTAAATAAATCAATCAATCAGGGTTTGTAAAGCAGGGCTACTCACCTGTGAGGGTCGAGTAATTAAAAGCTGCTTTGCAATATTGAATGCTTTCTCTTTTTAAAAAAAGGTAACAAGTAGCGTTTTCTCAGGAATGTGTAAAATTAACTGAAAATATAAAGTGAATCATGCTTTGTGCTGAGGGGTTGTCGCAGGGACAGATAGTTAGGCTATGGAAATAGGATCCCTGACGAGGAAAAGTAGGCAGAAAGTGCACATTGCATAGTCTAAGTCTGACTAACCAAAAATCTGTGGTGCTGGTTACACACCCATGATAGGTAAGCTTCAATGCCAGTGTTTACACAGACCTGAACATCTTACTTATTGTTGTGTTCCAATTGATTATTCCAACCGCTCCATTTCTTAGTGTGTTTATGTGGGCATCTCCTGGATATTTAGACCTCTTTGTTGCGGAGTGCGCAGCGATCCATCCTTCACCTGTTCTTGGTGAGGCGCTCTCCACTTTAGTAAGATGTCACACTTAGCTGTTAAGCACCCAATATACGTGCGCACCCAGAGCCCAATGCCGCTTCCTGTATCCTCTCCTCAGCCATCTTTGGTGTAAAGGAGATGTGCTGTTTTTGGCATCTTTGGTGTATAGGAGATGTGCTTTTTTTTCTATTGACAGGAATCCATGTACGTGTCTCAAGATTGTCTGAATATGTGGTTTTCAGACCTGGCATCCTTGGCGTGGTTTCCCCTGACTTTTTTCCTACTGACCTCCTGTTTTTGACTACTGTTGTGCTGACTTTGCTTATGCTGAATTTAGGAATCTGGCCACTTTTCCACTGTTAATCAGTGCTTAGGTGCATGTGCTCTTTACTTAAAACATAGTAACATTGGCTTATCCACAATTCGCATATTTGATTTACTTCTAGATTCCTAGTAAATGCACTACATGTGTCCAGGGCCTGTAAATCAAGTGTGTAGGAAAGTGTCCCTTTTTGCATGGTTACCCCCCACTTTTTGCCTGACATCTGATGCAACCTGACTTGATGTGCCCTGGGTCCCTGCCAGTCCAGTTCCCAGGGCCTGTGTTCTTTCCCAAGACTGTATCTTTGTATCCACAATTGTCACGTCCCTGGCCACAGGTAAGCCCCTTGTAAAAGGTACCATGGGTCCTAAGGCTATGTGACCAGGAAAGGGCTGCAGCACCTATTGTGTCACACTTGGAGACCCTGCACCCTAACCCAAACACACTGCAGGCTGCAAGTTTTGGTGCAGAGAAAAGTGAAGAGTCGACATGGCACACATCCCTGTGTGCCATGCCTGCAATCCACTGCCTGAGGCATGTAGTAAGTCAGCTCTCTAGCAGGGTGCCCTAGCCCTAAGGTGAGCATACATAGGCTTGAGACCTGTACCCCTAAAGTGTCTAAGCCCATTCTTAGACATTGTAAGTGAGGTAAGGCCATAAAGAATATATGGTCGGGGAGTTGATCACTACGAACTCCACTGGTCCATAATGGCTTTACTAAAAAATGGGCAGTTTGGTAGCAAACTTTTCAGCAAATTAAACCCACACTGATGCCAGTGTGGGATTTAATGTAAAATGAACTCATAGGGCATCTTAAAGATGCCCCCTGAAAATCAACCAGCCCTGGTGTGGTTTCTGAATGGCTGTCTGCCATTTGCCACCATCAGGAAAGTTTCTGGACCCCTGGGTAGAGAGCCTCCACTCTCTGGGTCCAGAAACAAAGCCCATCCTGGGGAGAGGTGTCATGCCTCCTCCCCCAGGATGGTATGGGTCCACAAAAGGGGAAGCTTCAAGGGCCTGCCACCTTTGGAAGCTGACCCTGCCTTTTGCTGCCCCCAGCAACTGGCTCCCACTGGTTCTGGCCCCCACTTTGGGCAGGAGAATCGCATTAAAATCAAGCTAGGAAGAGAGGTGTGCCAAACTTTGCCAACCCACCTCTCAGGTGGGGGAGGCGAGGTGAAGCACACATCTCAGTTCCCTCCATCTTGAAGATGAGGGGACTCAACCAGTTAGGGAAAGGCTTACGTCCTCTCCCACTGGAGGGTGGCATAATAGGGGGTGTACCCACCCCAAGTAAGGGACCCATTGGTTCCGACCTGCACACCCCTTTAACTCCCCTAAATCTAGTATTTAGGGGCAACCCTGAACCTTACCTCCTCAGATTCAAGGAAGAAAGAAGAAGGACCGAAGAGCTGTGCTTACCCAGGAAGGAGAAGAGGACACCAACTGCCTTGGTCCCAGCCCTACTGCCCTGTCCCGTCTACGACCGGCCTACAGCAAGAACCCTTTTGAGTCCAGCAGCCAGCAACCCCTAGAACCTGGAGGACCTGCCCAGCGACCTTCCCACAGACTCAGTCACCCGTGAGCACCGGATTTGCTCAAACAAATACTCACCTCCAGAATCCGGATTCCGTCGACTCCGCGTTTCTGCACCCGACGCCCACCACCCGAGTTTGAGAGGCCCAACATCCCAAGGAGGTCTCCCCAGCGATCCTGACCTGGGATCTGGTGATCCCCGACCTCCCTCAAGATTCCTGACGACGCCTGCAGACTGAACCTGAAGGGTCCCCCCGACTGGAACTGGTAAGAAAACCCGACGCCAGAAGACACCCCTGCACCTGACGCCTTGGGTGGCCCAACCGACGGTGTCCAGGCATCCCCCCAGATCCCAACTTACCTCTCCAGCTGGTGGTCACCTTCACGAAGTCTCCCTGCCTGATCCTGCAGCATCTTTCCAAAACCAAAGGTCTCCTTTGGAAAGCACAGGGTCCCCGACACCCGTTTTGCACCCTGCAACCGTTAGCCATAGTGCCGCTGGCAGTGCAGCTCCTGTGCTGGTCGTTGGTCCCCACAGTGCTGACCTTAACTCCAGGAGCTTGGCTCCCACAACCGAGTGGCCTGCTCGTCAGCAGTCCCTAACCGAAGGGCCCCTTAGCCCCATTGGCTAACGTTGGGCCCCTGCACTCTGCACCCGGCCGCCCCAGTGCCGCTGGTGGTGCAACTCGAGTGCCCATCTAGACCATGGGGAACCTTGGTCCTAACCCCCATAACTCACCCTTGTAAGTCATGTACGTACCTCCAAAACAGCTAACACTTTTTTTCCCCATAGGAACCTATGTAAAGAGATTTTGGCCCTAAAAAATGTCTAAGGGGCCAAATCCGATTCGGGCCGGAAAACCACCCGACCGACTCGGTACGGGAATATAGTCCGACCGACACGTACCGGCGTTGCCCGACCTGGGAAGTACGATGAAATGCATGTGAATCACGACCGACTCGCACGGAACTTAAGCCGAACGACCGACCCGGACGGAAACAAGCTATCCGGCCGGGAAACCACGCGAATAGAACCAACCGACACGCACCAGGAATCAACCCGAACGAAACGTACCCGCGTACTCCGACCCGCGCAGTACGATGCAATGGGTGCAAAATCAGACCGATTCGCACGGAGCCCAAGCCGTACGACCGACACGCATACAAAAGCCAGCCGAACAAACACAATACTCTGCGACCGACGCGTACGCCGCATATGAAACTTAGCTGAAACACAGCGGGAACGACTCGGAGAGGCGCGCACGAGACAACTGCAACGTCCTACTTGGTCAGAAGAACGTCTCCTACATGCACAATAATTACAAATGAAAAAATACAAAAAAAGAGGGCCAAACAAGCAATGACAAAGCCAATAAATACAGGGGGAAAAATGGAACAAGGACACACCCCCAACTCCACCTACATAAAGGCCACAAATCCCTACCATGATCCTTTGCAAATTCCACTGACCTGCCAGCACAGAACACCATCAGACAGCAAACACAGACACACACACAGCTCATCCAACACAAAAGCCACACACCATTAGCACCTCAACAAATAGCACCCTCACACACACCCAGCAAAACCTACACTCACACACCCTCACTTGCACACACACACACATCAATCACCACCACCACCCATCACCATGCCCCTAAAGAAGAATCCAAAGTTCCTAGATAGTGAATTGGAAGTCATGGTAGACGAGATCCTGAGGGTAGAGCCACAGTTGTTTGGCACATTGGTCCAACAGACCCCCATGGCGCAGAAAACTAAGATGTGGGCGAGGATCGTCGACAGGGTCAACGCACAATCACCATGTTTGCGCACAAAGGAAGACATCCAGAACAGGTGGTATGATGTGCGCAGGAGGGTCAGGGACCTACTGAAGAAGGATTACCTCCTGAGCCAGCACACCGGCAGTGGCCCTCCTGCCAAACCAGTATACCTCAGGCCCTGGGAGGAGAAGGTGCGGGCCATCCTACCACCAGTGAGCGTATATGGACAATCAAACATCCCAGAGCCTGGTGAGTAGACATCTAATATACACAATATTGTGTGACAATACACACACATCACTGTCAAGGGGATAGTCAAACCA